>VVHJ01025708.1:13188-26669 GCA_015107715.1 Tylochromis polylepis
GTCCTCACAAAGATGTCTAAACATGTACACACACACACACACACACACACACACACACACACACACACACACACACACACACATATGTGTGTGTTGTCAGGGCTATTGGAAAAGAACACAGGGAAAGCTGTTCCAGGCAGCCCAGCTCTCTCCTCACACCCACTCCTGTGAATGGAGAGCAAGACAGAGATGACCAAAGAGTGAGTGAGGGAGGAAGTGGGAGCAAAGAATAGAATTACATGAGGGAAGGAAGAGGCAGACATTGATTAACATAAAGCATCTAGATGTAGCTAAAGGAGATTATAAGCACTACCCTGCTCATCACACTCTCATTATTATATTATCGTAACCTAGAATTAAATTACCTAATCTTTACATTTTGCTCTATTGACTACTGATGATAATTAACAAATTTTTGCAGTTTTTCAATAAAGTGCTTGAAGTGTATAGAATAAAGCACTAAAACGTGACTAGCTGAGCAGTCAGTAAGACTAAAAACGAACTGTTTACATTTAACTTTCATTCATTTCTACAATTATTTAACATTACGCTATTCTTTTTAATGTAACTACAAATTCAAATTCAAGTTTATTTACTTCTAGTTGAGCGTATTTTAAATTGTGTTATTGCAATTCTTTACTTGGATGTGTTGCAGTTTGTGAAAATAGACACTGAGGAGGAGACATAACTGTAAGCTAAATATATATCATAGTGTTTTCTCTGGGACCTCTACCTGCAATTAAAAAAACATGCAAACATGTGCTAAATCTCCATGAAAGTTGTTTTAATTTTGTTTATTACTGAAAGAATAACAAGCATATTATGTTTGGAAGTGCATGGAGTTTCCTCCACGTCACAAAACTGGTGCTACACCTTCACCTCATGTAGTTAGTAAGCCTGCATGGGTGCAGACTCAATATTGAGAGTACTCTTTATTCTACTTTTACTTAAGGATAGTTAGTTTGGAACAGGAATAAACGTGGCAGATCCTTCGCATGAACATGCAAACAGCATGACGGTGTAAGGGTCAGACTGGAATGGCTCTCCCGAGTTTTAATTCCTGATTAAATGGAAGTTTAAAAGAAATATGAAGCTACAGGCAGCAGGTAGTTAACTAAAAACAACTAGTCTAAAAATGAAAATTCCACCTATCAGCACCTTGAAGTAGCACATCATATGTTGTTTGTTTAAAAAAAAAAAGGGCCACAGCTGTTTCTAATTACAGGCTATTTCTTCTCAGGTGAAACTCCGTTGAGTCTGCAGATTGACCAGAAACAATAACCTAATGACACAAATCTAGGAAAAAGGGGTTTGAAGACTAATTAAGCATTTAAATGTTAATTAGTGAGATTAAGAGGTGCTTTTAGGTAGACTTTGTGCCAGGCTACATGTTCCCAAGTTTATGCAAACTAGCTGCTGTCTGTAAAGGCATCACTGACCATTAAGTGAAGGATCTTCAAACTTCAAACCAGTGCAGCTCACATTGCATTTATCAAAAAAAAAAAAAAAAGTAGACCTGGAGTTTTCTGACATGCACACATCTACATTTGTGCATCTTGGGTGCAGATTTTTGCAGTTTGAATATTTTCACCCAGTCTTCACTGTCTGTCTGTCGCCTGTGTAGATCGACAGTGAGGGGGACAAAATATCAGCTCAGCCAGTAGCACACCAGTGTTCCCAGTGCAGTTAGTGTCAGTCCAGCTGATAGGGAGAGTGCTTATCTGCTTTGTTCTTAGCGTCTGCCTTCACCACACACACACACATAAACACATAATGTCCCTTTCCTTCTGTTAGCCTCAGTCCCCTGTCTGTGTGCAGCATCAGATACAGTTCAACACACTATTGATATCTCGCTCTCACAAACACACACAGTTTTCTGCTGGCTTTCAATGTTTCTGGCAGCACATGTAACCGGAGAGGAAATTCATTCATCCGTAGCATATTCAGTCTGCCATACACAACTAAGCAAATATAAACTGATCCCTGTTTAATCCCTTCCCTTCTCCCTGTCATTCTGGCCCTTCACTTTCCTTGTTCCTGGAAAATCCTGTGTGTCTGTCTCTTATTTTCCTCTCCCTTCTCCTGATTTCTTCCTCTGCATGCCTGATGTGCAATCAACCCCTCCGTCCCTCCTCCCCCCCACCCCCGATGCATGTCAATGTCCTCTCTGTCCTGTCACTCTCTTACTCTTTCCCGCTCCTTCTTTCCCCATCCCTTTCTCCTCCTATTTCTCTTCCTCAGCATGGACGTTCAGAATTTTCATGGGAAGGAATCAATGTAAGTGTTGTGGCATCATTCCTTCATCTACTACTTTTCTCTCCCTATCTATTTGTTGCTTTTGCACGTTTTGATTTACGACACCCCCACCTCCCCAGCTGTACAGTCGGTCTCGCGGTTTATTATACTGGTGTGAGCACAATCAGAAACCCTAGATTTATATTATTTTTTATTTTGTAGAATATCTCTTTGAATCAAGATTTGGGAAATGCAAATTTTGTCTCTTGTATTAACCAAACACCTCCATCACTTCTCCTCTCCACTCACCCCTCTCTAACACACACACTATCACAACACACTTTCTCTGTGTGGCCTCTCACACCATCCATGCTGTCCTTTTCTCCACACTTTTCTCCCTTCCTCCATTCCTCTCTCTTCTCTCCTTCTAGCTGTCTATGGAAGACACCACATCAATCCTGCCCCGGCTCAAGAGGAACTCAAACGCCTATGGCATCGGGGCTCTGGCTAAGTCTTCTCTGTCAGGTGTGTCAGGTGTGTGTCTGTGCTGTAACTGGTAAACGACCCCATGCTGGCTCTGTCCTCAGACGGGCCCTGGAGTCAGCATGGTACCCTAAATGGGTTCCCCTGTATCACTTCCTCTCCACACTGTGATATCAGTCGTCAATGACTCCTCGTGAGTCATTGACAGAACAAATTCAGCTTCAAAAACAACACACACACACAGGCATACACACAAACACAGCTCGTTGCTCTAAGGAAAGGTGTGTGGGAAGTGTAGTTTTTTTATGTTAAGTGGTTGTGAAATTGTGGTGTTCTGAGCAAGTATTAGTATGGATGTTTTGACTGTGCAAAGTGCCGTGCCGAACAGAGTTAGTGTAGTGAAGTGATTTCTTTTAGTGCAGTGTTTTTGGTTTCATCCAGCTGTTTTGTGTAGTGCAGTTTATTTGAGTGCAGTGAATCGTACTGCAGTACAGTGTAATGAAGTGCAGCTGCTATACTGTGTGCTGTGGTACTGATTTGTCCTGTAATTTATTCATGAATCTCATCTTCATGTGCCACCATCAGGGAGAATCAGGCAGCCAGGGATTTACAGTATGTGTCATCATATGTTAGTCGCATGAAAGTATGGAGCAGAGCTGTTGTACAGATATGAGCTGGTAGTGGCATGACAGCAGGAAATTAAATGTATGTTCAGCAGCTTTGAGTTTTCCGAAACGCAATAAAGAGAAAGAGAAGAGTTTTCTGTTTACCTGGTGCAGCTTAGCAGAGGTGTGAAGAAGCTATCATATCAACAAGCCAACCTCTCATTATTCATACTACACAGCCGCCTCACCCCAATTAACCTGCTCCATCCCATGATGCACCTTTGTCAGACAAGACACGTCTCCTGCCGTCTCCCCTCTGTGTGCTGTTAACAGTCTCATTAAATACGTGAATGTCACCTCCACAACCCCCTTTTTCATTTCTCTGAGCTTATAAACCGTGCTCATGAAACCCCTCTTTTAACTACAGGCTTTTGAATAGTAGGATTTGGCTGATAATGTTTTCCTTACGAACAGTTATTAATTTAAGATATTCAATATTTGAATAAAACGAGCAGTTACATGTCTCAAACATCCCACAGGTGTTCGGGTATTTTGTTTAATTCTTAAAAGGGGGTCTAATGTGGTTTTCCTTGTTTATTTGTCTATAGATAAACATATATATTGATATTCACTAGCAAGGACTAAAACCCCAGATGCGAATGTTAGTCACATGAAAAACGTTCATTAATAATGAAGCAACAAGCTATGCCAGAGACTGCTGTTTGGGGAAGACCTCACTGAGAGTTGGTGGTGGCTCCCCTGATACCTTTGAGAGAGGCTTACAAACAGAAAAAAGTGACGATGGGCCAAGTAGGCACTTACAGAAATATGTCTGGGTGTGGGTGTGGCCCTGCTCCTGAACTTCAGATAAATTATCTCAAATAGGCTTATATACTGTTACAGTTGTGGATGCTAATATTAAATATGGTTAAAGTTTTAAATAATGAGTTCAGTGTGTGAAAGTAATCCCAGCGGGCCAAACACTCAGGTTTCACATTGCTCTAATCGTTCACTTTCAGACCATTTCAGACACATCAGTGAATGCGGATATCCCTAATATGGTTATCTCAGGCACAGAGCTCTGGTTGTAAGCACAGAAGCTCCACCACCTGGTGTTAAAACCTTTAGTTTGTAAAGGGCAGCCAATCAAAGGAAAGCTGGCTAACAGGTAAGGTGGATTTAAAGGGAGACAAAGTAAAATTGTATGTGATGAACAGAGAGGCTAAAGCAAGGCACAGTGTAAGATGAATAAGTTTAAAGCCACTCCAGTAAAGTCCAAGAATTAAAAAGTGAGTTGATAATGAGCTAATAGGTCCTCTTCAACATCAAAACACATGTCTATAATACAGCAGGCACTTTTATTGCAAATTATCCTTAAAAATGGGAACAATATGCTATACTTAAACTTTTTCTGGTTATCATGTGAGGTAACACCAATTTCAGACCAAACATTTAGTCACAACAACTCCAACACTGAAAAGATTATTATATATATTTGACAGCTGCTGAACCAATTTATCAGTTGAACCGTGCTGGATATCCATATTTCCATGAGCCATCACATCATAGCATCATACCCTCCTCCACCCAAAACCAATGCACACTTGATAATAACATATCTATCTTATGTCTCTCCCTTCCTTTTCTTTTGTTTTTTTTTCCCATTTGTTTCCCATCTGCCGGTTCATTCTCTACTCCTTCTTCCCTCAACTCATCTAATCACCTCTGTTTAAACCTCTGGTCTTTTAATTTCGCCTCTTACTTCCACCCATTTTGTTTAATTTGACCACCCTCCCTCCTCCTTCTGCTCCTTCCTTGTCTGGGTCTTTCCCCTAAAACAGGTGTCACACGCACAATGAAGGAAAGAGTGACCAAGCCCACAGCCATGGCCCAGGGTCGTGTCGCTCACATGATTGAATGGCAAAACTGGGGCATGCAGACGGTGGGTTCAGGGAGCGTCCTCCAGTCCCGCATCACTACCCAGGAGCGAGAAAAGGAGCGGCGGCTGGAGAACGACGCCTACAGTGACCTCAGTGATGGGGAGAAGGAAGCTCGCTTTGCAGCAGGTCAGTTGGATGAGGACAAGAGTTTCACAACCTATTAACTGTCATCAGCCACTTGAGCAAAATGCAGGTCTTAGTAACATTAATCCTGACTTGCCCTTTGAATTCTGACCTCAGGCATCCTGCAGCAGTTTGCAATCTCAGAGGCAACGCTCCTGGCGTGGTCGTCAATGGATGGCGAGACTCCGCAGTCGGGATCAAACCAGGGCAGCGTGGCTCACCTCAGCGAGGTCAACCAGGAGAGCATCACCAGTCGAGGTAAAGGACTACTAATATGTCTGAGGCTAAAAGTCCAGGTAACTGCTGCCGGTGAAACAGAGCCACAGCATTTATGAGTAAGAAAGTGGAAGAAGCTGGAAAGCGCCAAATCAATTTTAAGCTGAATAGTTAGAGTACCATGTGTCAGCATCTCATCTCTCTAGACCAGGGATGCCAAACTCACTTTAGATTGTGGCCAACGGACAGCACGCTTTGATCTTAAGTTGCCTAGACAAGTGAAACTCCTCTTTCTGTAAGTGTAAGCAAGTTTAATTGCACAAAAATAAAGGGGTTTTTTTCAGTTTTTTTTTTTGGGGGGGGATAAGGAAGTGCTGCTTTGGCCCTAAACTGTAAGAAATAATTATGTAAATGCAGAGAAAATGTTCTGTTGGCTCATTGCGCAGACTGTCCTGTAATTATAAAGCAGAAAAGTTTTGTTAATTGACTGAATGCCCTCTTTTTATTCTTTCTCGTTTTTTTTTTTATGATGAATCCACTGTAAAACTCATACATTTCTATAGCAGACAGTGTAAAAACAGGAACTTTTGTCATTTAACGGTTTTCCTATTACTTATTTACTTGTATTTACTTGTATTTTAAATCAGTAGGAAAAGTTGTAAAACTTATGAAAACATAATTAGAAGAAATTTATGCCCACCTTCCATTTTCCAAAACTGTCAAGTGGGCCAGATTGGAGACTTTAGCAGGCCGATTCTGGCTCCCAGGCCGTATGTTTGACACCCCTGCTATAGACTTTAGGCCATTTCACTTTCCAGCATGAACTGTTGGAAGGTAAACCCAGACACTGTATCTATATAAACAATGATTTGCGATATTTGCAGTTTACTGCAATGTTCCCTTAGCGCAGACTTCTGAGTGCAGAAAATTAGAGTAAGTGCTTTGCTGATTTAAAATAGACTTTCTTAACTGCACCATGAGTGCATTTGTCTCAACTGATCCAATCATTTTTAAGTCAGACTCTTAGCAAAATATGTGGCTGTGGGCCCAGTTTATAGCCCTCCACCTTTGAGCAAGAAACACCGGAGGCAATCAAAGCTCTGTCTGCACTATACAGTTTGACAAAATGATGACTCAACAGTGTGAGGTGTGCCAGTGTTCAACTCTGTTCAGTTCATACTGGAGAGTTTCTGTCATAACATTTATTTCACCCAGTGTGGAATGATTTCAGCTGAGGTTTTTTCAGAGTAGGCAACAGCCAGATCTACAATTATTTAAACAGCTATTAGCTTCAACTGTTGGCCATTAAAAGTTGTAATTTTAACAGGTTAAGAAATTGCTTATTTTTTTTTTTCCAAATCCAGCAAATTTTAAAAGTGGGATTTTTGTAGAAATCATAAAATACAGTGTTCCTGCATCCATCTGCTGCCCCCATTCTGAAGAGTGCTAACAGCAGCTGCCACATTTTTTTATTTCCTCCAGATCAGATATTGCACCACTCCTCAGCGGAGGTGTGGCCTCACACGTACGTCTCCCAGGGCCACTACTGCCTCTCCTCTTCTGACGCTTGGGAGCCCATCAACAACGATCCCTCTGGCGTGGCATCTCCCCCTGCTGGCTCCTACGTTATGGGGACAGAGGGCTACGATGGGCAGGCAGCAGCTCACTTCCTGTCTCAGCAACAACAGCAGCAGTTCACCCTCCAACAGAGTCAACTACAACAGCTGCAGCAGATCCAACAGTTTCAGCACTACCAGCAACAGCAGCTTCTGCAGTATCAGCAACAGCAGGTGATTGATCGAGAGTGCCACCATCAGGGTTTTAATCCAGATGAGACACTACATGTTGCTGGTAATGCATAAAGCTCGAGTATCTGAGATAGTTGTTATAAAATACTGTCTGGTAAAATAAATTTATTAACATGTTATTTTATTTATTTGTTCTTTTTTTTTATAGGCACAAGTAGAGCACATGAACAAACCCACATACCACAGCATTTATAGCCTAAAACAGTTGGGCTTCTGTTCATAACATGTACTCAGAAAACTCTTACCTCCTGGGTTTCATGCTGAGTCTGAAATTCGCTCTTGACTGTGGAAATAATAATTCAACAAAATAATCTTAACTCAAGATTTTTCTAACTAATCATCTCCTTTTATTTGTTTTTGTTTTTGCATTACTTCATAAAAAAAGAATTTAGCCTAAGCGATGACTCAACTGCATCTGATGTGAACGCTGACACACCTCACACTGTTGAGTCATCACTCTTGTCAAGAGTCCTTCATTAAATGCTCAGCTGAACCTGCAAAAATATGACATTTTCCCACAGGGAAGCATCCAAATTATTTTTTAAACAAAAATGTAAAAAAAAAAGATTCCATGGATGAGGAATTAATGACGACTGATCTACCGCAGGTAAACTCATACCTACACCCTGTTAGCTGTGTCAGAACTTACTCTACATGCATCTTTGAAATGAAACTTTCAGCCAAAATAAATAACAAACCTTGATCTCCTATACTGTACAATAAGATCTGCATATCGCCTCTGTTGCCCAAGGAAAACAGAGACAAAGTCAGCTTACTGCATACTGTCAGTGACATGGGGAGCGTGTCATGAAACATTAACTAAAATTGACAAACAGGTTGCAAACAACTGACAGATCTTAGTGTCTTTCAGTCACTGCTCAACCCTCACATTTTACTGATTAGTCTTTTCTGTGTGTTTCAAGTCTCTGGAGCACAGGCTACACAGTACCAACCACTCTTTGCAAGCAACACCCAACAGCACCATCCACAGTCTGGTTCATCAAATTCACCCTCCGCTGGTTGATCTGTGGAACACGGGGCAGATGGAAGCCTATCAGGCAGAAGCCGGTGGGTACATGGGTGTGGCGGCGGCAGTGGAGCCAAGCCTGTGCGTTCCCACTGGCGAAGAGATGGTAGGAACAGAACACTCCCCGCTACTGGAGCAGCAGGAGGAGGAGGAGGAGGTCAAGGTGAGGTGACCATGGGGTTATATTACATAAAATTATCTCTTCAGTGATTAATATTTGATTTTGTAGCTTTCTAAGTGAGTGCTCAGAAACACCAGACTGGAGGTTTAGTTCTGCTTACTGCAACCAGTGTGTCATTTCTGTTTTAAATCTGCAGACTGTTCTTAAAGTTTTATTTCTAATCATTTAATCATAAGATCAGCTGTTTGCACTTTATACACGTGTAGCAAGCTAAAATCAATTTGTCAATAGAGGGAATACTGATTGACATTTTTGCTAAAAGTTGTCTGTCTGTACTTTTAATTCAGTTCAGATGTATTCATATAGCACCAAATCACAACAATATTCACCTGAAGTTACTTTGCATCCAGAGAATCCTGGATTAGGATTTACCGGTCAGATCGGGCTTTTCCATGTGGAATTTGCATGTTCTCCCTGCACCTGTGTGGGTTCTATATGGATACTCTGGCCACAGTCCAAAGATGTCCATATTAAGTTAATTGGTGAAATAGGTGTGAATGCTTATCTGTCTCTCTGTGTTAGCCCGACAAAATTGCCAACCTGAGCAGTTGTACCCTGCCTCGGTATAGGCTCCAGACCCCTGCCCCGCTGAATTAGATAAATTGAATAAATTGAATGCATGGATGGATTTTTTAAACTTTTGACCTGCTGAAGACATATACCACATTTACATTATTTTGACTGAATTAATGATGACATTAACTGATGATAAAAAATATTGGATTTGTGGCCTCAATAAGATGAAGTTGGGAACAGAAGAATTTGAATAGATTAGATAGCAGAAATGTCAGGAAACAAGAGGAGGGAGAGTTGAGAACCACAGTTGTGGCAGGCCTCCGAACTTCAGTTATTTTGGGGATAAATTATGTAAAAGGTGTGAAGCAAAAGGGATTGCTATGAAAGTTTTCATGAAAATTGCAGGGAGCAACCTTATTAATGCACAAAACGATCAGTCGCCTATAAATCTAATTCATGTCCTCATCTTCAGGTTGATTTTGCTGTGCAGCTCAAGAAGGCAATACTTTTTAGCAGCTGAGCTCTTGTTGGTATTCCATCATCGAATAAGCAGTGGTATAGGATTGGCTGCTCTATTATGACAAAAACCCTAATCACAATTATTTTGGTCCATACAGAATGGTAAATGGACTGGTACTTATGTAGCACTTATCTATTCTAACTGAGCATTTTATACTACGAGCCTCATTCACCCAATCACATACACATTCGTACAAATCTACACCTAAGCGGTTTTATCTAGCATTCACACACGCGCACTTGCACTCTGATGGATGTGTCGTGACTGATCTTCTGATTGGTAGACATCTCGCTCTACATCCTCAGCCACAGCTGCCCCTATAAAACACAATCATATAACACAATAATTGTTTTATCCCAACTGAATATATTGAATATTTTTTTTTTCACAGCCTACAGTGGTATTAAAGGCAGCACATAACGCTTTAGGAAAAGGTTCACTGGGTTTTCCACCCATGTCAACAAATATGCTAACATTTCTACCCGTTGGCCTTCATCTGAGCCAGCGAGTAGTAAGCTTGTCCCTGCTTGTTTATGTCACAATATAACTGCAATTTTACTGAGAGAAAGGGGGAAAAAAGAAAAAAAAAACAGTAACAGCCACTAAAAACTGAATGTTATGTATCCCATTAGTGTTTAATTATAGTGCAGAGAGGCTGAAGGGTTGGTCATTCGATTTCTGGTCACATTTAAGAGTCCTTGAGCAAAAAAATGAAGCCCAAGTTGCTTCAGAATGTCTGTGTGAATGATAAGGACTGCAAAGATCTCTGCAGACCCAGCTAAGGTTAAAAGGCATGCTAAGTGCAGGCCATTTACCATTAAAAATTAATTATTTGGACTTTGGAAACCTTGACTTTAAACCAGCATGGACTTGAGGTCTGCAGAGGAAGATTATGCATTGCAAGCTTCAAAACAGCTTGACAGTGGGCCTTGTGTTGAGATTGTCTTGACAAACTCTGTGTACTTCGATGCATCATGGTGATCTTCATATTTGCCAATCAGTCTGTTAGCTGATATAGTAGGGGAAATCATTATTTGATCCTCTCCTGCATTTGTTAGTTTGCTCACTTACAAAGAAATGAACAGCCTCTAATTATGATGGTAGTTTCATTTTAATGGAGAAACCCTCATTGGCAAGCACAGCACTAAGACATTGCTTGTAGTTGGTCACCAGATTTGTACACATCTCAGGATGGATTTTGGCCCACTACTCTTTACAGAAACTCTTTAAAATCCTTCAGATTTCTTGGCTGCCCCTTGGCAACTTGAAGCTTCAGCTCCTTCCACAGATTTTCTATAGGACTGAGGTCTGGAAACTGGCTTTGGCTCGGTGTTTCTCTTTCTCCAAAAACAGCAGGTCATGTTGATACCAAAGGTTTTGGTTTCATCTGACCACACTGTTCAGTGGAAAACCTAAGACTGATCTTTACATGTGGCTTCTTGAGCAGGGGGACCTTATGGCGTAGTGTGTTATCAGTGGTGTTCTTGGGGACTGTGGTCCTTCAGATCACTAACAAGCTCCTCCTGTGTAGTTTTAGGATGATCCGCTACCTTTCTCATGATCATCCTCACCACACAGGGCAAGATCTTACGAGTGAAGCTCCAGACAGACGGCGATTGATGGTCATTTTATATTTCTTCCATTTGCGAATAGTCGCACCAAGAGTTGTCACCTTCTCACCAGGCTTCTTGCTGATGGTCTTGTAGTATATTCCAGCCTTGTGCAGGTCTATAATCATGTCCCTGACAGGGACAAGACAGCTCTATCCTTTGACAGCTCTTTGGTCTTTGCTCTTTTCATGGTGGTGGGGAGGCTGGAAAGGAAGCAATTGACTCTGTGGACAGGTGTGCTTTATACACATAATTGAGATCAAGGATCTCTCTTATTGGTTGCTTGGTTGACTGGTTGATTGGTTGATTGATTATACCTATTATACTTATTTCACTCAATGCTATGCAAATCAATTTATAACTTTTATATAATGTTTCTTTTCCTGGATTTGTGGGTGATATTCTGTCTCTCTCCATTAAAATTAAAATATCATAAAAATCTGAGACTGTTCATTTCTTTGTAAGTAACCAAATTTACAAATTCAGCAAGGGATCAAATATTTATTTTCACAACTGAAGAAGACAGTAGGTAAAAATCTATCCACATACATAAGTTAGTCAACTAGTTGACCCTGTGTGTTTCACTCCTTCTGCCCTGATCAGGAAGAAGATGTGGCACTGTGCATGGAGCAAGAGTCGGCTACATTAACTCCACCCACGCAACAAGGGGATGCCTCTGGTGGCAGTAGTCCGGGGCAGCTGCCAGCAGAGCCAATCACAGAGCGGAAGTTGTCTGATGTCACTTCTGGTCTCATTCAGACACTACAGGAGAAGGAAGAGCCGGAAGAGGTGCCTCCTGCTTCTGTGGCAGCCAACTGAGTTTGTGGCAGCCAAGAGACAAATGAAAAACTGACTGGGGAGTCAGCAAGAAATGAGCATAATAACACAATATATATCTATTACTCTGTTCCTTTTCAGGTATCAAAACCACGACTTTTTTGGTTGCAAGATCATTTCTTCAAAATGGTGAGAAACAGATTTGATAGTGGACTCACAATACGAGTAGAGCCGATGCAACAATGGATACCTGTTTCTTTGCAAGCCTTAGATCCCAAAGGTAACTGAAGAAAAGAGAGATGAAGGTGGAAGAGGAGCACCAACCGAGTGAATTATTTCCACTGGGAAACCGCACTGAGGGGAATGGAAACATGCATGCTTTTTATGAAGACAAGCAACTCGACCCTGTCATCGTCTAATAATGATAATGAAAATCTAAAGTAATAAAAAATAATAATAATTTTGTAATAAAAGAAACAAAAAAAGAACAACAATCTATGTATAAGTGTATGATAAGATGTGAGCTTTCCACCGGGAGAACTACTCTGTTTACAGCTGTTATTCAACACATAAGATAGAGTTTAGTCAAATTTATTTCCCCATTGCATCAAACACATACACTATACTTTACATCTGACAACCCAAGCACTTTCACAGACGATTGAAGTAGGCTCAGAAAATCTCAGCATTTCAGTGAAATGCAGTTTTCCCCGAGGCACAATCCAGGGACGGGCCTGCCCTGCTGACTGGACACCCAAAAACACTGCACAGATAAGGATTGTACTGTAAGATAGCGTGCTTCCTACTCTGTCTATCTGTATGCATGTTTCTTCAGAGTACTATGGAGTACCTGTACTATATAGTACTGTATAGACTTTGCACTGAACCATAGTATCCCAGGTGTGGCTGCAGTGGGCCTGCGGTGGGCCTGCGGTGGGCTTGAGCGGTGGCTTTCATGACTGAGAAATAAACACGGAGCTGCGTATGTGAATCTCTTTTGCACTGATACAATCCCAACAGATCAGAGGTTCCCTTTGGACTGTTGAGGTTACCCAGTTCCCACTCTGAAAGCTTTCACTGACAACCAAAACCGAGCCATTTGACAACGCGAACCCTCAGCTGCTTTTTTTTTTTCCATAGACATAATCGCGATGAATAAAGGATGATAACCACTATTTTGAATGTACTGGAAGACAGGCGGCAGTACATGAGCGCTGCTTTGATGCCTCCTCTGTGGTCCACATGAGAGAGAAGGCAGCGCTGTTCTTATGAAACAAAAACAAGTGGGAGAGTCTTTCAACCATGTTGGAAAGTGGATTCACTGCTGGCTCACCAAGACCACAACAACACACACACACACACACACACACACACACACACACACACACACACACACACACACACACACAGATATAAATATATACACACACAAAACAAATT
>VVHJ01025711.1:0-24401 GCA_015107715.1 Tylochromis polylepis
GAGAAGACAGATGGTTTGAACGAGGAGTGAAAGAAGCCATCTATGTCCACTGTGAACGACCATCCTTGAACAGAGGAGGTGGTTTACGACACCAACTGTCTGCTATCTATAATCCAGTTTTGAGATCCCTTCCCAGACGCCTTAACGCCCACTCACATCCTGGGCCTTTTGACCTCAGGTAATCACATGATAGAATGGGGATAGGTCTCACAATGGGTTCACCCGAAACCTTGGCTGATTGAGACCCACACCCGTTTTCACACCTGGACTCGTGTAATTAGGTAGAGGATCAACAGGGGGTCCATGACCCGCCTGGGAGACACTCCCACAAGGCTTTAAATTCTGGGACTCTCCACCATTTGCTCTTAGAACTGAAGAAGCTTCTCGGATAAGAGGTGAAACGTTTTCAAGAAACTTAGAGAAGTCCAGACGCTTTTCTTTCCAAGCTCCTTAGAATACAATATATTCATATTTATTATGATGGGAGAGATATATATATACTGTATATATAATGCCTCAGAGAAATCTGACCCAACCAGATCTATTCAGGTAGGTGTGAGCTTAATGTTCAGCTTAAAAAACAAAGAAGCAAAAAAAAAAAAACTGTATCAAAAGCACAGCCAAAGTAAGTTTGTGTTAACCCAGTAGCCTCGTTAGCTCCTTCTTTCATAGACACACTTTCCCTTCATTAATGGCATCATATAATTCATCAGTGACAGACTCATAATGTCCAGCACGACTGTTCAGAAAATAAATCTTTTCACTCAAGTTTTGTGGCTTGTATCCTTCCTTCTGCAGCCGTGTCTTCTGAATTTTGAAAGTACCTGCGAACAAGATAAAAAAAACATATATATATAGTTTTTATGTAATTTTATAAAATCACATTGCTGTTTAAATGTTTTTTCACTGATGCTCACCTGTAGTGTCAACAGATGGCATGAGCCGAAGGAAGACAGGGCGTGCGTAGGAGGGCAAAGTTTTTTGTACAGCAATCAAGAATGCATCAAGGTCCAACTGGTTTCCTTCATGAGCTATTGCTGCCATACCAGCCTTCCCTTCCACACCTAAACACAATAAAACACAGAGTATTCATCAGCTTTTGAGTCTATTCGTTTTCCTGGCATGTATAGATGAAATAAATTATTTCATCTATACCTGGCACAGACACTCCATAGACGGCTACATCGGTGTGTCCCAGTAGTTTGCTGAGGACTCCCTCCACCTCTGTCGTGGAAACGTTCTCCCCTCGCCACCGAAAAGTGTCGCCACTGCGGTCCATGAAATACATGTAGCCATATTCATCCATCACCAGTATATCACCTAAAGGACAGACAGTGACAGAACAATAAAATAATCATCATTCTGATCCCTGGAGACGAATGATAGTTGTGAAAAAGAACGTATTCACATGACTGGGAAATACTAAGTACACTCTTACTGTTTCCATAGGAATTAAAGAAATAAGCAGCAGCCAGATCCTTTTTAATTTTGAAAAAGCAAAAGACTCTACAGGCTTTAGTTAGCATGTTAATTAGAACCATTAGAAAAAAGATTGAGCAAGTATGGCTAATTTGCAAGGGTTGCTAAACAGAAGAAAAAAAAACCTCGTCTCTCTAAAAAGAATATGAGACTACAGCTTAGGTTTGCAAAGCTGCATCTGAATAAACCACAATACATCTGGAATAATGTCCTTTAAATAGTTGAGGCCAAAGTGGAGATGTTTGGCCATAATGCACAGCACCACTTTTGACTCGAATAAGCTGTCATGTACCATGGTGGAGGGGTGATTTGGGTTTGTTTTGCAATCACCAGAGCAAAATCACTGCTCTTTAAGGCCATCTGTCTGACAACTAAAGCTTGGCCAAAAGGCAGTCATTCCAAGCACACTAGTAAGTCTGAAAAAAACTACAAAGAAAGGAATCAAGGTGTTGCAATGGCCCAGTCAACCTGATTGAAATTCCATTACTTAAGAGAGCTGTAAATAAATCAATGAACTGAAGCAGCTTTGTATAGAAGAGTCAAAATTCATCCAGAACAATGTGAGAGAATGATAGTCACAAAGTCAGAAAATGACTACTTTCAGTGAGGGTTGAATTCACGATTCACAACTGCTTGAATGAAAAAAATGACAAGCTTGCTCCTCACAATGCACCATCATCTGGTTTGGAAGCTGTGGACTCTCCAGATAAAAAAATTTGTTTGGTCTGTAGGTCATAGCCAGGGACCAAACTTTCATTGCAATTAATAATCCTTGACACTGAAGTTGATGTTTGCTCTGTGGAAAAACTGTTGTCTGTGGTGAAATTACAAATGCAACAGTGAAAGTGTTCAGAATGGACCTTTCACTGCTAAAAATAGCAGTGGCTCTGGAAGCAGTCCAGTGGTGTCATGGTCATAAATACTGTGATTTTCAGTTTTCTTATGAAAACAGAAGCCAATTAAAATGTAAACTGCATGTAGTAAAAACTATAAACAAAGGTAAAGGTTCATATGTACACCACGTAGCAATTTAGCATCTGCAGCTTTCTTTTCTGGATACCTGTGAAATAAAGCATATACAATATTGAAAAGCTGGAAATCAAGAAACAGACAGTCCATCATTATTATTCTGACTAACGTTAAAGAGACAGAATAAAACATGCCTGAGACATAAGCAGAGTCTCCCATCTTGAACACATTGGGAACGACTTTCTTTTTGGTGGCATCCTGATCGGCGTAACCGTCGAATCTTCTGAGCGGATCAGTGTGGTTGATGTGTCCCACTAACATGCCTGGCTCTCCTGCAAAGATGAAAGATGATTTTTGCATTTATTTACAGCTTTTTTTGTTTGCCTTTTTTGTCCCTATTGTAGCTTTGTATGTATGTATGTGTGTGTTACCTGGTTCACAGGGTATACAGAGGCCTTGTGAATCCCTCAGTAGTTCTTTGCTATCCTGCTGCACCCTGACCAGTCTGATGGGATAAACATTTGGTAGGATGCGACTACTGAAGCCACACGCCCCAACCTGGATGTGCAAACATACAGTACAGCAGGTACATAAACAAAAAAGATGTTGTCTTTGAAATTCTTTAGCCTCCATGTAAGCATACCTTTCCATCTATGTTGAGCAGGCTGCAGTTGCACTCTGTGGCGCCATAAAATTCCCCAATTCTTTGGATTCTGAATCTCTTGACAAACTCTTCCCACACTGAGGGACGGAGTCCATTACCGATGGCAACACGGACCTGATGACGAGCCTCTGATTTTCCAACGGGCTGGGCCAACAGATAACGACAGATCTCTCCTATATACTGGATTACCTGTGTGTGCGCACAGACATAGACGTACAATTACACACTAAAACCGAATCGCAAGTCTTGTTTATAGAACTGGCTCAAGAAAATCAATAGGACATCTGGCCTGTGGCTAGGCACACTTATTGCAGCAGTGTGTACTCACAGTGCAATTGTGTTTGACACAGTCACCCCAAAAGCGACTGGCTGAGAATTTCCTCCTGATTACAACAGTCAAACCAAAGAGCAAACACTGCCCTAAACCCATGATGTTCCCTGTAAATATCCACATGAACACATGAGCACATACAACAAGGATTTCTGTGAAACAAATATATACTTGTAAACTTTTTTTATTGACATATTTGCAGAAACAGTATCCCCCCAGTCAACCATGCCAGAAATTTGAACAGTGTTAACACTTGTTTAAAGAGTGAAAGGTGAAAAGCTTTTCAAAAGACATTTAGACATTTATTACAATTTCACTTTTGAATATAGCCTGATTTAGCTTTGACAGTTACCATGTAGACCTCTTTTAGACCTCTCATTAAAAGAAAATTGCTCAGTAGGTAAACTTAAGTTCTTGATTTGAAATTATGTTGAACTGAAAAACCTTGTAATAACCTAAAGATGATAACATTTGCCCTTTTTTTTACTTTTACTTTTGAACCAAATTTAGAGAATAGGTTATTCTTAAAGGCCATGACTGGGCTTGCGTGTTAGCTGTTTGTAGTGTTATTTTTATCTCATGAGTTCTGTGCTTCCCTGTCATCATATTTACTACTCGCCTTCATGTTTCAGTCATATGTAGCCTATTTTGTTTACTTTCTGAATCACATGGAAGATTAATTTTCTCGTGTTTCTTATTTCCCTTTTTGTTGCTGTCCCTCCTTTGTCATTAGCTACCTGCCCTCATTAGTAACACCTGTGTTTAATTATTTCCACCTGTACCTCTACCTGCTTCCTGTCTTCCGTTGGTGTGCGTGTCTGTGTCTGTGTAGAGTCCTTTGTCAGTTTATTGTCATATTGTCTGTTTGTTCAATGTGTCTTTATCTTATATAAAGCGTGTTAAGGCAGCTGTTGTTGGGGGCTTTGTTGTGCTGTTGGGGACTGATTGCAAATAGTTGGGCCAACTGGTTGCCAAAAGATTGAGTATGCAACACTCTCAACTTTGGACAACCACTTGCAGAGGTCATTTGATGGGGGCAACCTGCCTCTAAAAAACTCCATCTGCAGTCACTTGCAGACCAATTGGGAAATGTTGCCAATAATCACTCTCATTAACAAACACAGATTGCTAAAAATCTGAGTCAGTCTCAGCTGATAAGCGCAGCTTGTCTGCAGCACATCTCTTTCAACTGGCTGCTAGCTGGTTTTGATCAAGGTTTTCAAGCACCTCAGTGTCATTTTGCAGCCAATTGTTCTGTAGCAACTGAATCATTATTTCTTGAGGAATATCTGAATTTCTGTTTTAAATCTTTGAGGTTCTGCTGGATTCTTAATAAGTTGTTCATATGAATTTCTTTGTGTGTAGACGCCAAAAAATTTGCAACAGATGGGAAAAAACTTATGATTTTTGGCAATTTATCACTGCTAATATTCGTATTATCACAAACAGATTGCAGGCAACTGCTAGTTGACCCCATACAATTGCAAACTGATAGTAAACTGATGCCATCTTGTTCCCATTTTGTTGCCATCTTGATGCTCTAAAGTTGCCTTGAAAACAGCAAATGACTGAAAAGACTGGTCCCAAAGTTAGGCCCTGACTTCAAGGCAGCCTTTTCAGAGGCAACGAAATTGCAAGTTCATTGCACACAGTTGCAATAAGTTTAGTCATGCTCCAGTCTCCAACCACTGTTTTCCAGAGTGTGACTTTAGGGTTTTTCTTCTTCTGCCCTTTTTGGTATGGATTCATGTTTTGTTTTCTCTTTTGCATTTTGGTATGTTTTGGGATTTTTGTGTCGGCCAATAAAATCTCACTTTTTGTTTATTTTTGCCTTCTCCTGCATCCTGCATTTGGGTTGCACCAACAACTGACGAGCCTTTACCAAATTTAGCCCAGAAAATAACATCACTAAATGTCTGGTGAGATAAATGTCTGGCTTCAGGAAAAAAAAAAATTGTATAGCGATACAATTTGTAAACCTCAAATAGATTTTAACATTAAGCAAAGCCAATGGAAGCAAAAATAAATACATTTTTAAAAATGGTGTAATATATTATTTTAAAAGGGACATAATAATATAAGAGCTATGAAGAATGAATCTGATTATTATTATAATGGCATCATGCTTGTAAAGATGTGTAAGCATGGGAAATCTTACTTTAAATTAATTTTAAATGTATTTTGAAAAATATCACACAGCTATCACAGATGAGAAGAAATAACGCCCACCTGCAGAATGATAGAGAGGAAGGCAGTTGTACATGATGTCATCGCGATGTAAGCCAAAAGAATGAAAACCAAAGGCTGCGATGCGGTAATACCTGACAAAAAAGAACACCAAACTAACTGACAGAAGTCATCACAATTACTTAGCTCATTATTTAAAGGATTCTCTTAAAAGTGCAATTTTGTGACTGAAATGTCGTAGCCATGACTTATACCAAAACACAAAGTGTAAATGTTATTAACTGTTGATAAAACTGTTTAGGTCCCTCAGTGGACTGCATCACCTTTGGAGATGTGTCCACAGAAAAACTTACCGACTGTGCACCACTACAGCTGCCTTTGGCATTCCTGTTGTACCAGAAGTGTAGATGTAGAAAAGCCTGTCTGCAAAGAGAAAGAGAAGAAGAAATTTCCATACTCCATTCTCAAAACCTTCTGACGATGTTTCACATGGGTGGTACGCACCGTGACGCTCCCGTCATTCTTTACATGTTTTTTTGTTACTCTATCTGTTTTCTCTTACAGGCTAATCAAGTAAAGACTTGAAGAGTGTCAACTTAGGAATGTCAAGCAATAACAAAGGCAAAAACAATACCTTTGTTAAAAATAAGAGAACAAATGCACAAAGATATAAACGACTGAATTAAACATGTCCAGAGTTTGATTTGCATGCATTATATAAAATAAAAGATAAATATTGTTCATAGTGTTGAACTTTGATTTTTTTTCTCCCCTTTTTTCCTTTTTTCAGTTTTTTTGACATTGGTGCACACATGTGGGCTAAATTAAAAAAAAATAAATAAATACATAAGACAGACAAATTTGGCAGCTTGCCATTTGCTCTAGCAGGCAAAGACTTGCTAAGGACAAGAATGTGTTGCAATCAGAACTTTGTAAAATGTAGAATACCTCACCATTAAACTCTTTCCTTATTTTGTGGGGTGGTGGGTGTGTGGGTGAATGGGCCAGCAGAGAGTCCAAACTCTGAACCTGAAGCTCATCCTTGTCCTCCTGTTTACCAGTGCTGAACAAAACCATGCTGGGCTGTAACATGCTACTCACCTCTGTTACAGCTAGAAGACAATCAAAAGTGTGAAAAATGTAAAGCAGGCAAACCAGCACATGTTTTATTAGCTGAACACAGATTATTCCACCTCTGGCCAAATGTTTCTGTATTTCTCTTTAAAGTATATTTAGTTCCCACCTCCAGTCATCTCCGATCCAAACATCATCGCTCGAGCTCCAGAAACACTGAGACAGTGTAGCAACGACTGCTGTCTAAGGTTGTAGTTGATAAAAGCAGCCTCTACACCTATCATAGCAAGACCCAGCCATAAAGCCACCATTAAAGGCTGACTTTCCATGTACAAAGCCACCACATCACCCTCAGTCCAGCCCTGAGCCAATGCCCAGTGGGCAACAGCATGGCATCTGTCCTGTAGCTCTCTAAAACTCCAAACCTGAAATGAAATGAAAACGTAAAATCAATAATCTTAATTCAGTTTATTCTCTGTTTTAATTAAGGTGCTATGGTTTCTTTCTATTTGTTATTCTTGATGAGATCTCACCTCTCCTGTGGCCTCATATATCAAGGCGGGCTTGTCTGGGTGTTGTGTTACTACCTGGGCAAACAGGGCAGGGATGGTTCTTCGGTTTCGCTGATGGTGATACATGGAAATTCTCACTTTAATTATAACAGCTAAACACCTTTTAGACACAAAGAAGAGGAAAGGAGAACAGTGAAGGGCATTTGCAAACAGGAATGGACCAGCATAGAAGCAAATGTGGGACAAGCTCATACAAACTACCTACTTACATAAGGTCTCTTTTTATGGTATGTAAAGCTATATGAATGTTCTTCCAAGATCCCATATGGGCCAAGCACAGCCCTAGCCCCACCAACAGACTGCAGAGCCAGGGGAAGGAACGCAACCACACAGCGCCCAAACTAATGAAGCTCAATATGACACCAATCTTTCGCTCCATGATCTTATCTCTGAGAATACAAACAATGACTTCAGGCACAAAAATAATGAAAATACACTCAACTGAAATTTCATGAGATGAGGCTTACCTCTAAAAGATTCTTAATTATGACAGTCCAATGGGGGAAAAAAAGGATTCAGTAACAAGAGTGTGCTGTGAAGAGCTCCTCTACAAGTTCAGCTCAAAGAGCTGTCAGGTATTTGCAAAGCCAGAGGTGAAATGCCTGATAAGAGGCAGCGAGCAGCAGAGAGTTGCACAAGTTACAACCCATGCAGTTCCTGCGTCACCGCAGAGCCAGTGTGATTCATTACTCCTGAATCAAAACGCTGTGGGTCGTGTTTATAAAATTAGAAATGTACGATTTCATGGGGAAAATTATTTACTGGCTTCATGCATAGGCATGATTTCTTTACCGGAATAACTACAACAGACAATCACTCACTTACAATCAAGGAAGAGTTTAATCATCAGTATGTATTATTTTCCAGAAAGGCTAATTAGCGCCAAGATTTTAAAAGCAGGGAGAAGTTCATTTTTGTTGAATGCGTATAAGTTATAGCATTTAAATCCATAAAGTGTACAGGGCTTTTTTTTTTTAATTACTAAATAGATCATTTTGATTAAAGCAATTTTCAAAGGAAAATTTTTTTTAAAATCCTTTAAGAATAAAAGAGACAATTTGGATTCACAAGCAATATAAAAACTATGCTTTATAAATCCATCCATTCCGTGGATGGATTTTGAATTTACATCAGCAGTGGCCCGGCCCCCGGATAAGCGGAAGAAGATGGATGGATGGATGGATGGATGGATGGATGGCTCAAGAGGCCAATTCGTGGGGAAAAAAAAGGTGGCGTGTTATCGACTAATGCCAATAAACCACAAACTTCTTTTCAGTTGAAATAGAAGCTTTAATAAATCTTATGGTGCACATTCTTCAAAGAAAACAGTACCAAATATAAACAGAACAAAGTAAAAAAATAAGTTCATATAACTTACATTCACAATAGAACCAAAAAAAAGCATGTAGCTATTTTCACATTGATATCCATAGCAATGTATGAAAAAAGGTTTGATGTCCATAAAAGTGCAATCACACTTACCAACCGAAGAACAGAGTAGATGTTAAAACCAACAACGAGGTGACTTTAATATATTTTGTAGTAAGGAGTAAGACAAACCGCTTGAATAAAAACAGTTTTTTAAAATCGAAATGTTTTCTTATATCAACATCTTTGTTACTTTTGATTTATTTCTGTACTGGAAACTGGAAATATATAAAAAAATATATATATTTTTACTGTTCTGTAAATCTTCTGTTCTGTAAAGGATCTGTAAGTGAGGCTGGTGCACTGTTTGACTAAAGAGGTCCTGGATCATCATATTTATGATGGAAAAGTGCAACAAAATAAACAAATTCAGGTCTGTACAGCTCCCATCGCTTTAGCTTTACAGTAACTAAGAGTGTGTAAAGGCACATTGTGACGGCTCACAGGCTTAAACACACTTTGCTTGCAGGAAGCTGCAGGCTCCTCAGCAGGGTGGGTCTGTTTTTGTGAATTGCCCACTCATTTTGGGACAGATTTAAAATTTCAAGTTCACAATTTCAAGAATAAAAAGAAAACCCTTGAAATATGCACTTGGGGGTGGGGGACAGCTCAGTTTTTAATCAAGGGTGAATCTTTGAAGATAGCCACAAGTAATTTTTAAAAAAAAATCACTTATTTTGTTCGTAATCAAAGAAATGGACATAAACTCCTTGCAAGAATCCACATGGGAACAAGGGGAAACTCAGGGACACTTCATGGGTAATTTGCATCATTGGTCAGCTGTTTCCGTTGCAGCCTACTGTTAAATAGAGTGCATGGAAACAAATATTATCCAAGAGTAACACAAAACATTCCCACCCTTATATACAAACAGCCATTTATGCAAAAAAAATAAAATATGTAAAACAGAAGTTTGCATGCTCATTTTTTTTCTTGTAGCCTACATAACATAGACTTTATTGTCTGCACTGAAAATAAATACTAATATTAATTATATCATTTTTTATGACTTTGAAAGGAATACAGCTTATATTATTACTGTGATGTGTTCTGCATGAACCAATAAGCCACTCGAGCATCTTCACTTTCACTTATTGTGCTCCTGAATAAACACTTTTAATACCTGGCTTCTTCTTGCCTGTGACTTTAATGACATGTTTTTTTTAACTCAGTGATAAAACCAGTCATTACCAGTACACCTTGAACTACAAAGAGTGCTACAGCACACAAACAATAAGGAAAATAACCTAATTCAGGAGGTAAATCAGACCTTATGACCTTCTGTGTAGCAGATGATGCTACTGGATTGAGTTGAAATTTGGTCCCATTAACATTACGTTACCTAAGAGGAATAATCTGTGCTTAATAAGAGGTCACAATTTCATTTCTAACTGTTCTATGATATGATG
Organism: Tylochromis polylepis; assembly: GCA_015107715.1. Taxonomy (NCBI): domain Eukaryota; kingdom Metazoa; phylum Chordata; class Actinopteri; order Cichliformes; family Cichlidae; genus Tylochromis; species Tylochromis polylepis. Next base: position 10,114 of record VVHJ01025711.1, read on the forward strand.
CTTTAAAGACAAGCTATAAATGCTTACTATCAGTACCTAAGAATGACATTTTATTTTGAAATAAAGGATTTTAAGAAGACTTGAATAAACCTAGAAACTATAGTTTAAATGTAAATATCCAGGAAACACTTTTCTCCTAAGTCACCAAATGTGGGTGAATCTGCCAACAAACCCCTGGATTTTGTAATCATTTAGTGAATCACAGCTTTTACACTTCACTGGAATCAAGTTTAAATGAAGAATTGCTGTAGGTGACAAAATACATGACCGAGCCCAAATAGGCTGAATGTGTGATAGTCATTAAGTCTTTAGAGGACAGCATAAGCTTGAGCTCTTCATATTTGTGATTCTCCTGTTTGCTGCCCACTCTTTGATCCCTAAAGTGAGACAAACCACATGGTTAGAAACAGAGTAATTTAGTCTGAAAAGGTAATAATTACACATCCTTAGTGGAGTAAAAAGTACCAAAGTGGTACCAGTGAGAAAATGCAGTTCGTTACTTTCCACCAAAAAGTGTGCTTGTGACTGATGATGATAACCAGTGGTATTATTGCATGCTTACTTGTGATTGACTGCTGGAGGGATTGGTGGTGCTTAGGTCTGAGTATCTCTTCTTCTGTGACGTGCAGATACAGGAGAGGAAATTGGCGTAATCCTCTCTCACCTACAGAGGGCAACAGAACATTAGGAAATAAATCTGTGTTGCCACCTCACATACTGACGCAATCTAGCATGTTTGTCAATGCTTTGGCCCTTTTAATTGATTTTTTTTTAAATATACATTTTTTATGCTGTTTTAATGTCTGTCTTAGCATTATGTCCACATCAAACTTTACACAAATATACTGTATTCCTACCTGTTTGGACAGCAGACAGTGCATGATGAAGACCAGTGCACCCTGCAGGCTGTTGAAGATGGTGAAAATGTACGACACTGCAACAGGAGGATCCTCTTCAAACAAGAAGACCCCAGATACCCACATCAGACCCAGAATACACATCTGGGCTATAGCTGTCACAGTGAAAGCTCTGCAGATGGAAAAGAAGGATGGGACAAAGAGTAAGTCAATAAAAGATTAACAGAGAATGATAAAGGTTACGCATGGATGACTCAGTTACTACATCAGTATTTGGAAAGCCCCATGAAAAGTGAAAGAACATAATGAGAGATGTGTTCTAAGCAAAGCAGCTACAGAACAGATCATTTTAGGTCAGTTTGGCATCTACTGAATGTATGTGGAAGAAGAAAAGCCAAAGGCTAATGATAAATATAAAAGAGAGATTAAAAGAGGCACTCTTAAAAAAAACAAAAAGGTTTCTGTCAGTTTACTCTGTATGAGTCCTTTGTTCTATTTATTGATCCAGCCTAGCTCAAGTTAGCCAAGAATCCATTTATCAAACAAGAAGATCTGAAATGTGAAAAAGAGATTTTTCTTCCACTGACAGAAAGCTTTGGATTATAAGTTGATGCCTTCTGACTTTTTCTCGACTGAAAAAAACATTTCGCTCACTTGTTTCTGGCACAAGAAGTTCACTTTCCCAGCTCCTTGGACTAAACTACACATCATTCATTGACGGACTAGCAAAGGGAAAGATTCTTTTTCATTTTAACTCTAATGTTTTTTGCAGCTATGAGCAGAGGGTCCATGAGCTAAGTATGAGCATACTGTAGGTAGACAGGCGAGACAAATCCATTATCAGGAGCCCATCAGGGAGCAGTCACAACTAAGAAAACATTCCCTCCATTTTTCCCCCCTCACAAAATGTATTGTTTCTATGAAAGCAATTCCCAGTCCCAAAGCTGCCATATTGAATCTATATATTGTATGTTTTATAGTTATATAGTTTGGTCATGCAGTGGAAAGGGTTACACATTCAAATTAATACACAGACTGACTTAATTTTGTGCAGGTTGGAGAGGTCTGGGTTGAGGCTGGCAAACTTCTGGGCAAGTTTCCAGACGGTGATGATAAAGAAGAAGACATTCACAAAGATGACTAAGCACACAGGCCCGAAGAAGCTCCAGACGAAGCCATCATCCGTGGATAGCCAGCAGCTACGTTTAGGAGTGATAAAACACACGTTCACAACAGGATGTTCTTTGCTTCACTGAGATAGATAGCATTAAGTTTGTGTAACCTACTGATGTCATTACTATGAAGCAACTGTAGAAACACATGCACAGACAACCCTTCTCTGTTCATCACAAACTATTTATTTTGCTTTTCGTTATTGGAAGACTTTTACTGGAAGACTTACTATTCTTTAGTGCCGTATCCGTTTGGTCTAACACAGGCAGATATAATGACGATAAACAGAGGCGTCCCATAGCCCACAGCATATAGGTAGAGGGGCCGCATGGTGGCATTGAACACCAGAACAACCATACGGTACAGCTGCACCCCTTCTAACAGCATCCAGGTGAATACTGCCAGGAAGAAGAAATGGAGCATTGCTGCAACAAACCTGCAGCCACCCTGTAACGTAAAAGGACATGGAAAAAGAACACGTCAGAGAGGAGAAAGCACTGCTCTATCCCTGATCGTACAGCAGTAAGCCGCTTGCAATGTTTGTGTGAGTGAGAATTATTCACACAAACATTTTCCATTCTCCAAATTTAATTAAGACCACATGATTAAGTAGCTTAGTAGCTTAAACTCTAAGTATTAAGCATTTTACCTCTTTACTGCCAATGTATTAATGGAGCAAAGATATACATAAAACATCATAAAACACAGTACCACAGCACCAATTCTGCTACAATCATATGGACAAGGATAACAAAATACACCATTTTAGCATGTAATGCTTCAAGGTCATAAGTCAAAAGTCAGACATCAACAGTTTTAGTTTTAGTAAAGCCCTTGCACTTCAGGGTGAGGTGTGCTGACTAAGTGCTCCTGTTTCATTTTTGCTTATTGGGATCCTTCATCATGTGAAGGATCGTCATATGATCTGTCTGAAGGAGACGAGACTACAAACTGACTCCTCACAGTTGTGAAAAGCACAAGGTGTGACAAATCAAGCCAACAGCAACGCCTCAACAATTCAGTGGCCAGGCTTGGCTGTATAACTTTGTTGCTGTCAGACTTAACCATAGATAATGCCTCGGTGCATCTCTTCTGCTGAATCCCAAAACTGATCAATAAATTAACAGAGAGAGAACTAAAAAGAAGCACCATCAAACTTACAAACATTAATTAAGGTTAACCAGCAAGCTGTTATGTTGTCTTGCATTATCAGGTAATTATCCACTTGCCATAATTATCACAGTTTGTTATCCATGTATCTGTGGAAGCTTATTAGCTCAAGGACACCCTCTCTCAGAGTTGGCAGATGCTCCTGGCAAGGTTGAAATGTTGTCAACTCACAGTTTCCTGAGCTCATCATTGTGTATTAATACCATATGCAACATATGAGCACTGAAAACAATCTAATTGTTAATGAATTAATTGCTAATTGTGTTTTTGTACTTTTGAAGTGTTAAAATATCCAAATAATGGCATTTTACACTTGCTAGGCTAGGTACCTGGCATCTGTAACGTGTTCTCTGGTGCTATCCTGCGGTGCCACCCTGCCTGAGCAGTACTTATTCTGTTCTCGTTCAGATACAGGTCTTTTCTTATTATTGCATTGGTTACAGGTTGCAGTTTAGCTGCTGTAACAAGCCAGTGTGTCTAATCAAAATATATTCTGTTCTTAGTCAGATGAATAAACAACAGCATTAAGAGATAAACAAGCCTTGGTCTATTTTTACAGAGTCGTGATTGTGCAAACTACCCAATTCAAACAATCACAGTTCAAACAGTAAAGTGTAATTAAGTATGATTGCAGTAGGTAATGTCAGCCAACATTATTTCAATTAAAAATTAGTCCACAGACTTTTAGAGGCATTTTTAGAGGTACTTACAAAGTCATTAATGAATGAAATGGCATTAACTACAACTAAATGGGACTGATCAAGCGAAGCACACGTTCCCTAAAACCGTGCCTCTGGCTAGCACATGTGGGATAGGTTAGGTTATGGGATAGATTCTGATTCACATTGGAGTTTTCTTTGCTACAAACTTCCCTGTCCTCATTTTGGAATTCTCTGCTCCATTCTGAGCCTACTCCAATAATCTGTCTGTGAAAAATGTTCACAGACAGATTATTTTAAAAAAGTACATTTTTTCCCCTTTAGAAAACCCACAAGGGTATTCTGCTTTATCATGTCAGAAAGCACCATCTGAGATTTAATTCTGCAGGAATGCTCCAGTGTTAAAGTGAGAAAGACTCTGCTTCATAGCATGTACGCAGGAAGATAAGTATCATGTGAAGAAATTGTATGTCACTATTGCATGACACTATATGACAAACTAGTTAGTTACATTAACTATGATTTGACCCACATTCACCGGTACAGGCCATTGCCTAGCACAAAATATTGTTGTTACCACGAATGCTGGTAAATTTACATATTCTCCTTAAATAATGTAGAGCATGTCACATGTAGCTTCTTTCTTTTTTTTTCTTTTTACAAACGTACCACAGGTTTAGTTTGAGAAATGCCAGCCAGGAAGATAAGATCAGCCATAAAGAGACAGATACAGAGGTGCAGGTGGATGGTGGTGCGGGTTCCCTGTATGGAACGGCAGAACTTGAAAGTCAGGATGCACAGTGTGAGACACAACAGGGAGATGATCAGTCCTATTTTAGTCACCAGCTGGAGCCCATAGGTGTGCTTGGAAGAGAAGACAATAAGTGCGAATGTGAGTGCAGCTGGTTACCAGTGAATAACATTTTGTTGCACATTTCTTTTCAAGATCATAAAATAATTTTTACTGACCTTATAAAGTCATGATATTGTAATAGAAAATGATTTGTATTTCATTGAGGTATAAGTCATGATCACTGATGACCCTTACCCTATGTTTTTAGAGTAATTTTACATTTGTTCTCCCATGTCTTGGGAATCAGGGGACAAAAAAATTCAAACTGACATGCATCAGAATTTGTTTTGGTTTTCTTCAAAATATAGCGTTAGGTTTAGGGTCAGGGTCACGGATGATGTCTTAAACCTTACATGGTTACACTTTTTTAAGCTGTTTCTTACCTTGATGGGGTGAAGAGCCATGAGCACAGCAAAGCTGCTCAGATGGTTACATGTACATATGGTGTGTGAGGCATTGGAGTCCTGCTTAGAACAACCGTCTGTGGACCAGGCCCCTGTCTCGTTCCAATATGCACAGATGTAACTCACGTTAGCCGATTCCTCTATGTCCTGAAACCAAAACAAACATGTCAAATATGCGATTTATGTTTTATTTACATCTCTTTTTCTTTTACTAATTCTTTTACTCCTCATGTTTGTGACTGTGATGCTCAAAAGAAGTAAAGGTCTGATTTTAAAAAAGGCCACAGTAAAGTGGATGTGGCACAGGTGGGATTACCTCAAGATGTCTGAAGGTGATGTTGACAGAGCGGCAAAGTTTCCGAGTGGACGGATTTGAGACCACCACAGACACAACCTTAGAGAAGACCTGGTAGGAGGGGTCTGCTCCATTTTCTTCAGATCCTTTGACCATCTCAAAAGACCTGTTCACAGTGCTTTCAAGGTTCTTGTAGCTCAACAATGCAGCCATAGCAAAACCTGTAAAAAATCCTCAGAATATTAGAATATTATAAACTTATTATGACTTGAACTGGACAGAAAAGAACTGAGATTTTACCAGGATATGTTCCCGTCCCGGCTGCTGTTGCCCAGTCTGTGTCCAGATAAGCATTTTCACTGGTCAGATGAATTTCTCCAGTTGGTCGAGTCGTTCCTCTTTGAACAGCAATCTCTGCATCTATTCAAGCAAATCACTCATTTCAAATCATAACGCACTTTGCATCCTAACTGTTAGTTCCCAAGATGGAAATCATCATCATAATTATTTAGGGAAGAAATATATAAGTTCATTAATTCAAAAGTGTTACCTATGTTGTTGTTCTCTATCTTAGTGTGTTTGCTTTTTAGCTGAGGCCCAATGAATAAAATAGATTCTTCCACAGTAGTGAGCAGCCCGCTCACACTTTCACCAATGTTCAGGATTCCAGGAGACATGATCATATCAGTCTCTGTGAAAAGTTTCTGTCACAAATAAAGGACACAGAGGGGGGATTGTGAATACTGTGTATGCATTTGCATTCGGTATGAGTGTGTGCATACTTATATCTTTTTCTAACCTCCAGTAGCGCATCTCCATCAAGCTTTACTTCACTGCCAGTTCCAGACAGAGCCAAACAGCTGTTTCTCATCATGGACATGATGTTTGCCAGGCCCCCGAGCAACTGGGAGACACATAGAGAGAGAATAAAGACACTATTCAGCTTGCCCCATTCTAAAGTTCATGTATATTGAACCTTGCATGGTCATAGGGTCGTCTAGAGGAGCGGATCCTACTTGGTGTGCCAAAGTAAACTGGTGTACTTGTGTGCGAATCCAGGTGTGCTATGAGATTATTTTTTTTTGCCAGCCAGATGTTATTGTTGCAGTAAATAACTGCATAAAAAGCTGTGAACAAATCATGACACTGTTTACACAAATTTCCCCTAAAAAAGATAAATAAATAATATCCTGGAGTTGCTGGTGGGAATTTTGAAAGTGTGTCATTCAAAACTCCTTGATAGAGATTAATAACTGGGAAAATTGATCACTTTCTTCTTCTTTGTTAAGTCAATCCCTCTTATAACGTCAGCTGTCAACACCCTGGAACTCCTCTTAGTATAACATCTGTCAGGATAAGCTGGCCAATGCCAAAAGGGTCCAAAGCACATGAAAACAACATTTTTCCTCCTTACTTTGAAACACCTCATAAACAGAACTTGAGCAAGATTTATTATGTATTTTTGAACTACAACTGGGTCTTCTAATTATATCTGTGATTGTTCCATTATGCTGATAATGATCATAATTTTATTTCCAAACTTACCTGTGTTGGCTTTTTCTCGGCACTGAAGTTATCACAATCAAGTTCTAGACAAAACAAAGCATAAGGTTATCACCACACCAGCTGACTGGGATTCTTGGCTCCAGCATGCACAGAAAAGAGTGTGTGATAAAAAGCTCACAGTAAAGGAACAAGACTACACAATGTGTTGAAAGACATAAGCCACAATCTAGATTCTTGAACTGATAGTTCATACAGAAAGTAGATAGAGGGTAGAGTAAGTCCTCATATCAAAAACGAAACTGAGTCCCAAAAGATAACAGAAAGCAAAACCACAAGCTGCAAGACTAAGAAGGTAAAAACAGGACTGCACTCAGGAAGGGCAGTGGATGAAATTTGGTTTCCTTACTCCTTAAACAAATGTGATGGTGTAAAAGATGGTGAAAACATAGTCTGCAACTAATACAGTGATGTCTGTGTTGGGAAAATTCCAAAGATGCAACAACGGTGTGTTGCCTAATGTGACGAATACGAGGACATAAAAGATGTGAAATTCACTCATTTATAGGAAATAACTCAAAACTGCACACTTACTTGAGCATGGTGTCCTTTCCACACTGTAATTGGTGTATCCACTTGAGCAGCTGCACCAATAACTCCCAATAATATTTTTACACTCTCCATTGGGTCCACAGAGCTCATCTTTATTTTCACTGTGTGTGCACTCATTAAAATCTGTTTAGGGATATAGAGCAGAGGCATAGGTAATGGCTCGTATTCCTCAAAAGTAATAATTTTGGTTAGACAGACAGAAAAAACTCTCAATATAGAAGGTATTGGTCCATCTCATAAAAGAATAAACGTCTCTGAAATGTAACCACCCACACAGTCATGTGACTTTTATGATGCTGGTAAAAGGATCTTAAGGAAAGAGCTAAACTTTTCCAGCAAACAGTGTTGTGAGAGCTTGTCTTGTATTTTGGGATCACTACGTTTTACTTGCAGGTTATTGCAAGTAGAACTCACAGGAGGGAGGAGATTGCTTTAGTTTAGCTCAGAGGACACTGTGTTATAATGTAAAGGGCATGTAAGACTTTTTTAAGATCATATCAGCACTGGCAGAGTTTTTGTAAGCTTTCATTTCTCTTGCTGGCTGCATGCTGCTGTAAGCCTGATCTCTCACTCTCTCCAAAAATTCTGTCTTTTGTGTGTTTTTGTTATTGGAGATATTTCTGATTTCCTTGAATGCTTTTTGGTGTTGAGCTTGTTTGTACTCAGTGGGTGTAGAGATAAACACACCTGTGAAATGTATGAAAAAGAAGAACTTGACAAGAATATTCAAACCCAAATTAGCAAATTTGGAGAAGCCTAATTTTACTGTTGTTGGAACAGCAAACTCAACGTGAACTGATGACGGCAGGTACCAAAAACAAAAAGACATTCATCTCCACAGCTGCTTCACTGCTGTTGTTGTTACTGACACTAAGATAAACAAATTGCAACTGAATCTTCCAGTAAGGTTTTTAGCTTACAGGAGCAGTTGTTGACATTATTTTTGTATTCACTTTACTTTATTTTTCATTCTCATTAAACCCCCTCCCGGGGTAAAAGAGAAAATATACAACAAAACAACAAAGCAGAGAGTTACTCAATGCACATCATCATTATCAAAAAGGAAAAATAAATAAATACATCAGTCAGTAAGTCACCCAAGTCCAAATACAGATACAATTTCTTTACATAATTTTGCAAGCTTACGCTGTATAACAATATTCTTACTGTTAAAGAACTTCTCCATCTTGTGAACATTGTCTCAACCTGAAATGCACAGGCAGATATTTTTGTCTTTGCGACTTAAAATGACTACATTCAAATAATTAGTGATGCTCATCTCTAAGTTTTCCCAAGCTACAAAATTCACTTAAACGTTTAATATATTCAACTCCATGGGATACCACTAACGCCTTATCTGAACCTTGCCAAATAACACCAAACGGAATGATCAAACCTACACAAATTCAAATTTTGCCTCAGGATATCAGATATCCTCATCTTGATTACTTCTTTTATATACCTGTTATTCACCACTTCGGTATGTTCCCATAAATAAGAAAATCCTGTATATTTAAATATTTGCTTTAACTTCACTATTCACTATAACTTAAAAACACCTTTATCATAGTGATTTTTCAAAAAACTAAACATGAGAAATGATCATTTATTCCTATTTGCATTCAATAATCTACATCAGAAGTCAATCACCCTTCATTCAACTATTTTTATCCATTTAAATCTACCCAAATCTCCATACACAGCACAGTTTTTTTTTAATTTAACTTAAGAAGCTTCTTCAAAAATATAACATGGAAAACTTCAATAAATAAAATATCTTCATGCCACTACACCTGTGACCTGTACAACAATACAGGTAATACCATCTGGTCAAACAACTATAACTGAGTTCAATAGATAATCCCAGATCTCTAGCAAACAAACTATAGTGAGCTTTCCAAGCCTGACATCTGAAAAAACACAGTGTAAACAAAGGTAAGAGCAGACTGAAGAAATGCATGTCACACACACACTTACCTATGCACTGTCCCACTGTGAAGTTAACCTGTGTTGAACTGTGAATGAATCCATGTTGGCACTGACAGTAGTAGCTGCCAATTGTGTTAATGCAGCTTGAATGTTTCCCACATATAGATGGATTTTCTAAACACTCATTTGTATCTGTAGATTTCAATACAAAATGAAAAAACATAACCATCAGTAGATAGTAAAAAATAATATTGAAGTTTTTATTTATTTATTTATTTTACAAATGGAAAAATATTATTTCAATTTAAAGCAAACTTGGTAGGTATCTTATTAGATTATTTTCTTTGTGTCATATTTCTTTAATTAACTGCTAGAACTTGAAGTGATCTAACAATTTAAAAGTCCTCTACTGTTGTTTCAAATGTAATCGTCCCTGGATGTGAGCTAAAAGTCCTAAAATGGGAAAAAATAAAGAAGAATGCCAATAAGAAAGGCCACTTTCCTAATAAACGATGCTAGGAGTCCTTGCATGATGGCAATGCCATGTTTGTCTGAGAGTTCTTGTTTTGCAAAACAGCGGACAGAAACAAGAAAATGTAGAAGAACAGTCAAAATGATAGGTAATGGCAGATTTACCAGTGCAGCCTTTGATAGTTTTATTGAAGCTATATCCAGGACCACACACCAGGACACAATTTCCCAGTGCACATGCTAACCCTGTGGAGAAAGAGCAAAAGAAAAAAATGTGATTAAATTACAGATCTTAACCATCTTCTGATATAAAGAGAAAAAAAAACTTTTAAATAAGCGTTTCCCTTCTTCTACCACAATGAGGCTTCTGTTATTTCACGATGAGGCTGAAAGGTCCCAGAGTAATGCCACAGGAAACACAGACAGTGTTGCACAGTGAACAGTGACAGAAAGTGTGAAAGAGGCTGACTTGTTCTTATTATATGATGAAATAACCACAGACAGAAGCAAGACCTGAATTTATTCAAAGACGAACCGTATGCTCAGCACACAGCTGACTCTACTGACCAGTAAGCACAGTAGCAAATGAAAATGTGCCCTAACTGTATGACTCCTCTGCCTTTTCTGCCATCTTTTGTAAGTTGCAAGTTCTTTTTTGTTTCTCTCTATTCCTAGAAGAATATTTTGGCTTGATAGACAATAAATACTTCCTTCTGTAAACTGTTTCAGTTTTGTAAACACAGGGGGTTGCCTTTTCCCTAAAGGGCTTACTGTGAAAAGTAAACCTGATTAGTGGGTGTTGATCAATCATGTTTACCATCCAGCACATGTTGCATGTTTCAAAATTAAGGGGATTTTGGAGTTTGCTGGAAAAAGTCCAGCTTTTGTTTGCCTTTGGTTACAGTAATAGCATGTGAACAGAGACAAGGAAATTAATCGTGCAAGAGCTATTTTGCTATGCTCTAAAAAAGAAACATTGAACATGCGGCATCTTTTTTTAGGAATATTAGTTATTTAAAAATATTATGATTTGAAGAAAAAACAGTGCCTCGCATTATGGCTGAAATTGTTATGTTTGAGTGCTGAACTAAATTGCTGGCATTTGGTGATATCATTCATTCAGTTATTACTAAGACTTTAGCCCCTATAATTATTGTTAGACAGGGTTTTCTGCAGGCCACAGTTAATTTCAAATTTAAACCCATATTCATCTGAACTCTGTTTAGTTTATTTTTACCACAGCGCAAACAGCTAGCCAAAATTGGTTGCAGAGCACTTATTCAGACATGTAGTATTCCTGTCCAACACATACTGCACAATACTGACTTTTATATTCAGTGCTGTCACAAAAGGTGTCTTGATAAATGGCATGTCCTTTTTAGATTTTCACCAACTTATGAAGGGACTAACTGACCCTTTTTTTTTCACCTCACATAATTACTTAGCAGCTTGTGGAAGTAATGTTAAGTTCATTTAAAGGCTACTGACCAACTTTTAACTTGGAGCACACAATTGAATTTTCTGATATTCCTCACAACTGAAGACCAGGGACCTTCAGTTTTGACAATAGTGGTCATAATTGTAATACTTGGGTGATATAACAGGATGTTCAACACATCACTGGTTCCATGTTAACAAAAAAAGAGATTTGCCACATATTGTGAGAGCTCAACACAGCCAGGGTAGAAAGTGGTAAGCACAGAATGCCTTGAAACCATGATGCAAAAACAACAACAACAACAAAAACAGCAACAACAACAAAAAAGTTGACTAAAAGAAGCAAAACATGCTCCATGAGAAAGTTGCAGTGGGTGATAACTTTTATTGTGTTTGTTTATTAAGCTGTGCTATATTGAGCATTGAACAAACAACATTTTGACAAGGACAAGGAAAACAAATTGCCATATTAGCCACATTTGTAAATATACAGTTGTGTATACCTTTACATAACTTCATACAGGAAATATACACATAGTGTATATAAAAATAGCAGCAGCATTGTGATGTCACCCACTGGTTTGTCAAGTCTTATGCTGAAGCCTCAAGCTGACCATTTTGTCTGTGGCCATTTATCAGTGTGGCTCTGAAACCAGATGTCATTGTGCATATAACTCAAAACCTCAGTGACTCTTATCTTACAGCAGCTACTTGTCAGTCACAGGGCAGCCAGATCCTGAAGCTTACCCTGAACTATTATTTATTTGGCTTTAATGGGGACCAAAATTTAGAAAATGTGAAGTAAAATCTGAAGCCAGCAGTTTCAGCGACAAACACATCAGGAAAGTGTTCACTGGGGTTATATATCAAGTGAACAATACAAACACATTTTCTCACAGGTTTCTTTAAAATCGGATGTCTTTCTGCAGCCAGATGCGTCACCCTGTGTTGGCTGCCTTTACTTTTCAGACCTGGACTCTTATACACAATCTATAGATATATTAAACTTGTTGCCTGGTGTTTGTTAGTTGATGATTGTTTAGTACAAACAGTTATATTTTGGATGTATTTATCGTAATAAAAATATGATCCGCTTAAAGAATATTGTACAGCATCTGTACAAAGATGACATAAAATAAAGTCTAGTGAGCTTCTGAAATCAGCCTAGAATAAATGAACCATGGCTTCTGGTGTACCACTAGACAGACCAGAAGAACCAACACCAACGTCATGCTCTGATCCATCTGCGGTTTATTCAGACAAGACTTGAAGATTCCTCTTATGGTGAGGCCCGTTGCCTGTGACCTTTGCATATTACTGCTGAAAAATGCAACTGTCTGACTGAGCAGTGATACTAGATTCAGGAGGAAGTGGCGGTTTTTCTGAAGGTTTTCACTCAACAGCAACGAGTCTGACAAGCACAACCATTCGAGAAAAGCAAATTACCTCAAGAAAGATCTACTTAGAGTTCAGATAAGCTTCATTTATAGAGCACCTGTTCGCAAAAACAGTCACCTCAAGCTGATTTATAATGTAAGCTAAAGAAAAAAAAATCCCCTGACAATCTGACAATATAACCGAGCACTTAGCGACAGTGGGGAGCAAGAACTCCTTTTTCAACACCAAGAGACAACTGGTAGAACCAGTGACGTGTGGCCATCTGCCGAGACTAGCTAAGGGTGAGGGAAAAGTACCGCAAACAACAGACAAGAAACAGAAACCGTGGGTGAACAACACATCAAGAAGGTGCCAATCACTGTTTGACAGGGTTAATGTTACCACTGTAAGCTAGAATGACGCTAAATAACTTCTAAAAAGAAATAAAAAGTAATAATATTATATTTTCAAGTGACAAACTTGGTTAATATCATGCTGGATGGATACATTCAAATGTACTCTAATTCTTGAATTTTTAATTTTTTTGTCTTTTTTTGCCCATGGTTTTATTTAAGTCTCATAAAATTAAGACATTTGTTTTATGTACCCTAACCTTTCCCTTCACACACGCTTCCTTACTTCGTTACACACATACAGACACACACACGGGCACACAACGTAAACTCATTTTAAAACTTACCAAGCAGAAGTAGCTCCTTCCCAAACCCCATGCTGAATAGGTAAAACAGTTCCACACAGAAGTTTACTTCTGAACTTTCGCGACAATGAATGAAGTGTAAATCTGGTTGCTGTCCTCTCACAAAGGTTCAAGAAAGATTTTTCAGGTCCATAAAAATCGAAAAAGCACCTGAGTGGAAAACAAATACTGATCACTGAAAAGAGACGTCCTTTTTGTACAAGTTATTTTTATTGTGGCAGGAAAAACAAGAATGACCCTTCCCCAGCTTTCGTCCTCCCTCAGATTCAGACTTTCAGCCTGAGCAATGGTTCACGCTCGATTCCCCACCCCTCGCTCGCGCCCGCGCGCGCGCGCGCGAGAGCCCTCTCTCTATCTCACTCTCGCTCTCTCTCTTCTTTCTTTCTTTTCATTTATCAGTGTGGCCTTGTCTCCCTCGCACTGCTCTTTCATGCACTTTTCTTCGACTCTGTCTTTCCACATGAATACGTTTCTCACACTGGCACATATCACATTGCTTGCACACACAACCCCCCTCTGTCTACACCAGCTTTCACATTCCCCCTACACTCCAGTGGCCTCTATTTCAGGAGCTATTCAAATGAGAGACAGAAAAGGAGGGGGTTGACTGAAGAGAGGGCGATGACTAACACTCAGCCCAAACAGCTGCTGCTGTACTTGAGTTTTGCCCGTAAGTAATCTTATATCCGTTCCCATTCTCCTCCAAGTCCTGCTCTGCTCTTCTTCCACGTTTTCTTCTTTGCCTCCTCAGCATTCAGCCCTTCACCCAGTTCCACTGACAAACTCTCTGCATTTTCTCAACCCCCCCCCCCCACACAGCAAGAAAACAG
>VVHJ01025713.1:0-14688 GCA_015107715.1 Tylochromis polylepis
GTGCTCCTCCTGTTCCTCCTTGCACAAAGGTGGAGGTAGCGGTCCTGCTGCTGGGTTGTCGCCCTCCTACGGCCTCCTCCACGTCTCCTGATGTACTGGCCTGTCTCCTGGTAGCGCCTCCATGCTCTGGACACTACGCTGACAGACACAGCAAACCTTCTTGCCACAGCTTGCACTGATGTGCCATCCTGAATGAGCTGCACTACCTGAGCCACTTGTGTAGGTTGTCTCATGCTACCGCTAGAGTGAAATCACCGCCAGCATTCAAAAGTGACCAAAACATGAGCCAGAAAGCATAGGTACTGAGAAGTGGTCTACAGAACCACTCCTTTATTGGGGATGTCTTGCTAATTGCCTATAATTTCCACCTGTTGTCTATTCCATTTGCACAACAGCATGTGAAATTGATTGTCAATCAGTGTTGCTTCCTAAGTGGACAGTTTGATTTCACAGAAGTGTGATTGACTTGGAGTTACATTGTGTTGTTTAAGTGTTCCCTTTATTTGTTTGAGCAGTGTAGATTATTTTCTTGTTTAATGATAACAGATTTTCTCACAAACTCCTCCAACAAGAGACCTTGTGATTCAGACTGCTTGCAGCTTGTCTATTGTGTGCCAGTGTGCACTCTGAGCATGTTGCTGACAGTGATTTGTGTTTGCAGAGCCTGAATGGGCACTGGTCATCGAACATATTTGACACCCTTGTTTTATAGATTCTCCAGTTTTGACTGTGTGCACTAATGGCTACCACTCTGTTAGAATATGTTCGAACAGCCAGGAAAGTCTGAAAGACCTCTTAAAATACATCTATCATCTTCTTCATAATGTGGCGCCCACAGGAGATGCAGCCATCCCTGGAGTTTTCCTTCTGAACAATGGTTCCATTTGGACGGGTCGATGAATGGTCATTCAGAGCAGTGTTTTTTTTCTTTTCTTTGAAAGGCTGGAGAATTTTCGGTTGCGGTTTAAAAGAAAGACTCCCAGGTCTGTCCACTTCACATTGGAAAGATAAAAGCCTCATGACTCAGGTGAGATGTGTTTTAATATCATGGAGCTTTTCTTAGAGAGTTGACACTTTAACGCTGAAGCAGTGTCTGACAAGCCAAGTAACTCTCTGATGTTGTCAGGGTGTGATTGGTCAGAACTTTGCTCAGTATGCTCCGTATTCTCACAATAATCTATCCCTCTTCTTTTTCTGTCAATATTAACAAGGTAACAGAATAATGACAAATATAAGCAGTGGTATTTAAAGCATTTTCATTTTAAAGCAAGCAGTGTTCTCCAAAATTAGATTAGGTTAATCAATTTCTCCATTCCCAATGCATAACATATGCAAGACTCTCGCTTATCTCACTTACACACGAGCCATCCTTTGGAGGCATTTTGTGATGCACCAGGTTATGGTGCACATTGTCTCTCAGGACTGTCATTTTCAACACATAATTCTGCAATGCAAATGGTTAGTGGTGTGATGGGGGCAGGTTTTAACCCAAGGCTTAATTTGCACATAGGCACAAATAAATGAGATAAACATCCATTTTCTCAACAGTTTATCCAATTTGGGTTGACAGAGAGAGAGAGACAACAATCAGTGCTCACCTACAGCTAATTTAGAATAACCTGTCTTTGGATTTTGGGAGTAAGCCAGAATAGCTCGAGGAATATGAACATGGAGGCACAGGGAGAACGTGCAAACTCAGGAGAACAATACAGGAGACAGAATTTGACCCACAGGAGAATTTGACCCCAGAACCTTTCACTGTGAGGCAACAGTTCTAATAACTACACCACAATTTTTTTTTTCAGTTCAATATCCATTTATGCAGAGATGTGTATGTGGAGTGAACACTGTGTGCTTTTCTGATCGTAACAGTTTCATAACCAAATCATTTTCAAATTGGCTGCAGATTGGCTGAAATCCAGAATTCAGTTTAAAGTCCTTCTGGGCATTTCTCCTCTACTCCTCATGTGCTTCTATGCCATCACTTCTTTGTGGTCTGTCTATGCTCTTAACCTCCAACTGATCATTGCAAATTGCTGCCCCACCCCGAGGTCAATTGTGTTAGAAGTTTCTTCCCATTATAAAGGGGTTCTTACTCCCCACCGTTGCCAAGTGCTAGCTTACAGCAGTTCAGCAGATTGTTGAGGTTCAATTTTTAATGCTAAGGGTCTTTGGACTACTATTGCATATGGAAACAACATCATATGCATCAGATGCAGTCTTTCATGTCACACCACAACCAGATTTGACTGGTGACATCATGTGCTTTCAGCAGTGTTTTTGTGGTCAGTCTGTTTAAACTGCAGATCATATTACAATGTCTTCAGAGTGACATAAAAACAAGAAAAAAAATACTTTGTCCACTGAAAAGTGCTAGAGCATGAGTCCTGTGACTAAATAAATGAATATTGAAACAAGACAAGTATAGAAATAATTTTCCTGAAACCTTTAACTAACTTACTAATGCAAAAACACACATTTGTTTGAAACAGGACACAACTACTCATTAGTTGGTCGGCCATGTAGCTGAGTCAGTAAACAACAACACAACAAACAGCAATGTAAATTGCAAAGTTCTGATCTGCTTTGCATCTGCTATGATTTGCATATCTCATAAACTCATAAACAAATGTATTCACAGTAAAACAAAGAAAACATATGAAATGTCTAAACTGAGACATTTTACTATTTCATGAAAAATATTACCATATTCTGAATTTGATGACAGCAATGGGTCTCAAAAAAGTCGGGACAGGGACAACAAAAGGCTTCTAAAGTGCATGATACTTAAAACAAACGGCTGCAGCAGCGTTTTGGAGCTAATTAGGTTAACTGGCAAGGGGTCAGTAACATGACCGAGTATAAAAAGGGCATCTTAGAGAGGCAGAGATGTAAAGATGGGAGGAGATTCACCAATCTGCAAAAAACTGTATCTACAAATTGGAAAACAACTTCATAATTATTTTTCCTCTATCATTTATGAATATGATATATGAATATATCATCATCTACACTACATAATATCATCAAACGATTCACGGAAACTGAGCAAAATCAACATTGGATGCCCATGCATTTAAATAGGCACGATTCTGCCATGGAAATCACTGCAATGGCTTAGGAACACTTCCGGAAATCTCTTTCTGTGAGCACACTTCACCATGCCATCATGTAAAGAAGAATCCATATGTGATCCAAATCTGATCCAAAAAGGAAACCATCTCCATTTTTAAATCTCATTTAAAATGGACTGAGGCAATGTAAAAAAACAAACAAAAGAAAACCCCCCCCAAACCCAACTGTAAAGCATATTGGTAAAGGCACCATAATGCTAAAAGGTATATACAGGCTTCAGAAAAACATATGCTCCATCCATACAGCATTTTTTTTTCTCAGGCAAGCCTTGCATATTTCAACAAGACAATGCTAAACCACTGCATCAATTACAATAGAATCCATAATCAAAGAGTCCGGATGCTGAACTGACCTGCTTGCGCTCCAGACCTGGCACATCATGAAAATAAAAATATGACAAAGAAGACCCAGAACTGTTGAGCGGCTAGAATCCTACATCATACAAAAAATGGGATAATGTTTCTCTCTACCTACTGGTATCCTGTATTTCCAGACTGTTGTTAAGAGAAATGGTAAACATGGCATTTTTTGAGATGTGTTTGTGCCGTCAAATTTAAAATTACCTAATTTATTTCTTAAAATATAATAATGTTCTTCTTTCATTCTTCTGTGGTTATGCAGATCAATAATAAATATGCATTTTTTTTGTTTTTTTTTGGGGGGGGGGGATTGGTGCTGTAAAAAAACATAAAATGAAATGCCTTTGCCGCTGTAAAGTCAGAACACTCCTGACATGCCCACATGGAAAAGCACAATAACTAACAATAACTCAAAACTACATGGAACAACTATTTAGAAAATGCACAATGTAACTGTTTCCATGTAGGAAAAACATTTGAGTTTTGGTTGTTTTTCAGTTGTGACTGTACTACTGTATTCACTGGGGGCAACATGCTCTCTCAGGTAGATTTAGAGACAGGAGCTGGAGCTAATGGTGCTGGCTAACAAGTGACACTCTCTCATTAAGTGGGAAGATTTGTCTGAGTGGCCAGTCAGGACATTACACAAGGTCAGAGCTTCTGTCTGCCATGGGAAAATAAGTGAAGTAGAAAAGAGAAAAGGGGCCAAGCAGACAGGCTAGAGACAAGATGCTCGCTGTGCTGTCTGAAAGCTCCTCTCCTCTCAGGCTGGCAGGGCTTGATGTGAGCGGAGTTTGAAGTTTGGACTTTGGTCACTGCTGCTTTTGAACATGGTGCTATTTCATGCCTGGATGATGTGTGTGTGTGTCTGCCTTGTGTTGGACCGTGTATCTATATAAACTAACTTTGCTGGCCACTGGGTGAGGTAGAGACTCTTTCACAGGTCTGTGAGAGTTGCTACCAGAATTGGAAATCAATAATATAGATAGGATACGCATTAGGAGATCCAAGTGGTTTTAACAGCCCCATTGTCATTCCACCATTTTTGTAAAGTGCAGGGAAGTGGAGCTATTCTTTCTAAAAATCTTTTTCAATTTTAGGAAGACTGAGAAAGATAGACAGCTACACATACAGAGAGACAAAGACAGAAGGAGAGAGGCAAAGACAGGAAGCCTTTAGACAATCACACTGAAAGCACATTTTTGACACGTCTTCTGTTCGACAGCCATTCACAGACGCTTTCAGGATGTAATTTTTTTCCAGACCATCAGCCACTGAAGTGATCCATGGTTGTTTTCTCATCAGAGCTAAACACTCTGTATGACTTGCCCTTCACCAAGGAGGCTGGCCTTCATGAGCATGTTTGCTAATAATATATTCTAAAAAAATGAAACTTTTCTTCTTTATTAAAGAGCTTGCATTGTATGCCCGTTTCGAGCTAGGACAAACATACATAATAACTCTAAGATTTAAAGTGTCTAACTAAAAGTTAGTTACACATATATAAGAAGTAGAATATCAAATACCCATACAATATTAGGGGCATATTTTTCAAGCATGTTATTTATATATTTTTATTCATAATTAAGCAGATCCAAGCAACTGTAAGAGACCTAAGTGAATGGCCAACATCTAAGGGATGTTACATTTAAATAAGATGTAATATTAGGGAACAACCATCAAACGTATGATTAGTATAATTCTGGTTTAATCAGTCCATCTTTGATAGAGTTGTAATGTGTATTGTTCTAATGTATAATCTGCACAAGTTTCAGTGAATGACCTTATTTGTTTTGTGCTGCTGTAGTGATATCAGTTTCAGGCCAGAACTTGTGCCTGTATATCTAAAGAATCATCTGTGTCTATCTGTATTGGAGCTATACACTGGTGTGAATCAGAGATAAGGCTAATGGGACTATGACTATGGGAGACACTAATGTAAACCAGACCTAAAAAGTTTAACAACACATTCAAAATTTTTAAAAAAAAAGGGTTTGTGCGTTTCTCACAAAATCTTGATCGAAATCTTGATTGAAATCTTGATTCTTGATCCCAACATCCCAAAGTTCTCCTTTGGATGTTGGCTGTCTTTTGTTCTAGTCTCTGTCAAGATGATCCTACACTGCATCATTAATGTTGAGGTCTAGGCTCTGGGGAGGCCAATCCATGACTAATAGTGTTCCACTGCATGTGTTTCTATCCAGGTATGCTTTTACTGCATTGGCAGTGTATTTAGGACTATTGGGATGTTGAAACTGAAACGGTTGCCAGTCAGATGCTTTTCCAGATGGTACTGGATGGTGGAGCAAAATCTGGTGGTATTTTTCTGCATTCTTAATTCCGCAACACCACCGACAGCCCCAAATTTTGACAACTGTATTTAACAGATAGGTCTGGGAACTCATTGTTGTACCTCTCTGTTGACCTGCTCCATACTTTCT
This sequence comes from Tylochromis polylepis, assembly GCA_015107715.1. Taxonomy (NCBI): domain Eukaryota; kingdom Metazoa; phylum Chordata; class Actinopteri; order Cichliformes; family Cichlidae; genus Tylochromis; species Tylochromis polylepis. Next base: position 5,936 of record VVHJ01025713.1, read on the forward strand.
GACAAGAGTTTGAATCATATATCTCGAATTTGGATTCATCCCCCCATAAGATCTTTTGTCTCTGAGTTTTAGTCCCGTTCTTTTATATTTTGGCGTGTCTTTTCTGCCTATTTCCCTTCTTTAAAACAGCAAATAGTGAAGGTCCAGAGGTAGATGACTTTTACACAGTGCTGTAGCCCTATGTTGAATAAAAGTGCATACCATGCATAGTTAGCTACATTTTTAAAAATTTTATTTTAAAGTCCTGGACCTGGCTGTTACACTGACAGTCATTTCCCCCAAATACCACTGGACTCATAAAAGCATCACTTTGAACTCTCTTTTAGGCTCATATCTGTCTAAAAGCTTCACATACTGTAGATCACAGTGGTTTTTAGTGACACTGCTGAAGACCAAACCCTTCTCTTTAGGAGAGATCAATCTAAATGTTAATCTGAATCTTAATGCCGCTGCTCATCTCCATGTTGCAGCTCTGCTTTGTATGTATGTGGTGCTGTGCTTCGTATTACTTATTGTTTAACTTAGTTATATTCACCAATGCCAATTTCTCATCTTAAAAAATGTGAGAGTTATTATGGGTGAAAGTGTAGTTAAGGAGCCTTGGAAAAAGTGGAATCTTTGTCAGTATTTATTCTTAAAAAATGCACAATAAGTGTTTTGAAGGTCAGCTTTCCCAGCAATAGCTCATCATTTCAACTTAGTTTCTTGTACACGTTGTTGTTCATTGAATGTGAGATTCTGTTTGAATGAGAAGAGCTGTTATTATGAAGTGTTGGCAGGGAATGTAGGCCGTTCATTGAGGCAAAATTATAAAAAAAATTTGGAAAATTTGGAAAATTTTCCTAACAAAGGAAGAAGGTTGATGATTACAGGCATATGTAAATCAGAAAAAAGCAAAATTAATATGTCCTGAGTGAGGTACTCAGTTTATACCTTGGTATTCTAATTCATTCTCTAGTCACAACTTGCACTGATTTAACAAATGCAGTTATTTTGGTAAATGGTTGGTTGAATTACAACAACACCAGGTCTTGTAACTAGTTCCCAAAAGAAAATACATAGTGGTTTCTACAAATGGACATACAATAGTAAACACAGAGTTCAATACAGTATAGTATGATTGCCTAACAATTTACACACATACACAGATACAAAAATGATCATCTGCTTTGAACACAAACTGCTTCTTCAGAAATAGACACATGACACAGTAAGATTATTTGTGTCCATTTTGAGAGTTACATTTTTCATGACACTTACCTGCTGACAACCGTCTGTCCAGAAAGAAAAAGGGTGACACAAAGGTATAAAATGAAATAATAATGTTAATTAAAAAGTGCAAAAGTCACACATTTCATATCTTGTGCATATATCAGATAAATATCATAAAAAGCATTAACTCTTATTAAGTTTTAAATTCAGCTGTTAAAATCCACGTTATATAGTGGAACCTGCAGTACCTGGTAGTTTCTCTCCCCCTGGCTGCCATTTTCAGAGGCACCTTCAACATGAAAAATGTTAACGAGATCTTCTTTAGCAAAAACATGGTAATACTTGCAAGCTTGCATACAAATGTTTGAGGTGTGTCTTTTTGGAAAAAAAGAAAGGCATGAGTGGGGTCAAATTCAAAAAAGAAAGCAGTTAAACTAATTAGTTAAACTCTTTTTCATTACCTGATGTTATTTTGACCAAATAAAAAAACGAATTGCGTTTCTTCTATGGAAATAATTCGTCATTTGAATTCTGATTAAAATGTTTTGAAACTGATGTCTGCAGAGCAGGTTTGAGAGAAAAGGCAATTTCTGAGACATAATGCTGGGGGGCACAGGAAGGACTCCTGTTGTTTTCTTAAGAAAAGATGTACCTGCTTTTCCCAGGCTCGTCTGTTTTTGGCCAAGACATTGTGCTTGAACAGAGGACATCCACAGCAAAAAATTGACATTTGGTAGTATTGACAACTGGTTGTATATGAGTCACCTGACCTGTGAGTCTGCATTGTAGGACCAGAATCATCCCAAAACTTGTGTGTAAACACATCGATCCATGGATTCATCCATCCATCAATCCATCAATCCATTCATCCAAGCAAGCTTGAGTACTCTGAGAGAACCAACGCAGACATGGGAGGAACATGCAAACCCCACATCTTCTTGTTGTAAGGTGACAGTGCTAACCACAGTGTTTTTGTTTTTCCACTAGTGAAAAATTGTAGCGCATCACTACATCTACACTTTGACCAAAATCTGTGACTGAGATATTTTGGCTGAGGACAGAAGTACAATTTTCTAAACAGCACAAGTAAATAGGTGCTCCATGTAAGAAGTGATTTGCCTCAAGTGAGTTCAAATACGTTGGAGTCTTGTTCTCAAGTGGGGCAAAAATAGAGAGGAAAATTGACAGGTGAATCAGGACACTGTAGTAGTAGCATTGTTGTGAAGTGAAAACTGAGGCAACAGTGTTGTTATCCATTTATGCTCCTACCATTACACATGGCCATGAGCTGTGGGTATGGAGTGGAAGAATATCATTGTGAATGCAAATGGAGAAAAATGTGTATCCTTTGAAAAGTTTCTCAGCTTTACCCCTGGAGATAGGGTGACCTAAGGGCACTTAATACAAAAGAGACACAAGAAGATAGCTTATGCAGAGACCGTGGTTTATGAGACAAACTCAAGAGATACAGCTCTGGGTAGGATTGGGAACAACTACGTATCACCCAGAAAGAAGAGGTGTTGGTGGGGGAGTAGGCAGTCTAGGCAGCCCTACTTGGGCTGTTGTCCCTGTGATCCAGAGGAGGATAAGAAGTAGTTAGTTGCATACATTTGCCAGTAAAACAATTAGTTTGTTTGGAGCCCTGAAATACTTAAAGACTGATAAATCAAGGTGGTTTGGATTTGGGAACATGGCTGCAGCTCTGTTAGCCTAAGTGGGATTCTGGGATTTGCAGAGGTACTATAAAAGCTAGGGTTGCTGAGACTGTAATGCCACATTTAAATGTCACATTTAAAGTTAGATTTCTCTTTTTTAAAATATATTTTATACCATTAGTGATTATGATCTTTGTTTGAATGAATCTGGTTTCAATATTAAAAATATATCAAAACATATCATATGTTTAGTGTAGGTGCACCTCTATTTTGAGACATACCTCATCTATGACTCTTAAATATCAGCCCCAAACATTTTCAGTCTTCAGCCTCACGGTATTGGATAGACCAATTTAACAGTGCTTTAGTTCAGTCTGACTCCAGATAAGAATATCCCAGAGCAGCTGAAAGAACCTTTCCTTTCCTTCATCATGTTATCTTAAAGGCATATTCTCTCATTTCCACTGGATACTGTCATGTTTCTGGGTCCATGTTTTACTTCTGTGCTCAGCACAGGGAAGCCTTAACTGAGAAAGTTAAGGGAAATTGTGTCCTGTCTTTTTGAGTCACTTTAAAGCTCTCATATTCTTTTATTTCTCAGTTGTAAATAATGCTTTTTCATTGCATGAATGCCTTGTCTCAGTACTGTTTTGAAAGTATGAATATCCGTATTTGTTTGAAGTTGAAGCTTATTTCAAACTTAAATCTCCTGGCCTTCTAGTTCAACCCCTCCCCTTTCTTCATTCTCTTTGATATGCAGGCAGTGTACACAGAGCTGATTGAATTTGTATTCATCTTTTTTCTAATTTCATAAAATGCATTGCTGTTACTTTATTTTTGGTATTTGCACAGAAACACTACAGTCATTTACCCTTGATGCTTTTAGTGAAGATTGCTAAATGGGTGAGAAGAGGTAAAGGTGTCTGATTGATTTGGAGATTTAGTTTGCTTTCTAACTGCACTTCTAAGCGCACACACATGAGAGGGGCGGTTCTGACGTATGCTTCTGAGATTTTAAAACTTGCAGTGTAGATTAATTTAGCAATATGTCCTAAAAAATTGCATTTCCCCAGTCACAGTACACTACACACTACAGTATAGCAAAAGTCTCTTACACCCCCTAATAGAAGCACACTTTGCAGTGTGGTCAGTTAAGACAATGTCAAGAATCTCAGGTTTGACAGGTTGTAAATGGTAAATGGACTGGTTCTTATATAACGCTTTTCTACTCAATCTGAGCACTCAAAGCGCTTTGCGCAACTTGTACATTCACACAAGCGCTTTTTCTAAGTGCTTCCTATCTAACATTCACAGCAACATGGGGTTAGCATGTTGCCCAAGGATATTTGACTGGAGCAGACTGGGATCCAACCACCAACCTTCCGGTTAGTAGGTGACCTGCTCTACCACCCGAGCTACAGCCACCCCTGAAGTTGTCCGTCATTATCATTGTTTTGGCCTAACATCTCAGTCACTATAACTTTTTGAGTCACTGCCTAAAGTTTGATTCTCTTTGAAAATGTAAGTAGAGTACAAAACACAGGTTGCAACTGTTAGCTATTTAGAAAGCTTTCGAGGTTCCAACACTGCTCACTGGGAAACAGATGCACGTGATTCATTTTCCCACATTTACACACAAACAGATACACAAACAAACACACACACGCACAGATAAACACACACACACTCTGACTCATAACTTGCTGTGTTTTTAGCCATAGGGAAGTCCTTTATCCACATAACTAGATTAACTCACAGTGAGCCCTGATCAGCTTAATTTGGATTCAGCCTACTTAGCCTTCCCTGGTTTGCCTGTCAGTCTGCCTTCATGTTCATCTATCACTCTGTGTGTTTGAATGGCAAGATATTTGTCTACATGTCTCTCTGTCACTTTATTTACGCACCTCTCTCTGTCTAGTCTTTAACAAGGATTATATTTGCAGCAGTTTTTAGCTTTTTAACCTCCTTTCTAACTTACAAAATTATTCCAAGCACATTTCAAGCATTATTTCAAGTTTTTTTCTTATTCTTTCCTTTTATTTTTTTTTATTTTTTGCTTTTAATGAATAACACCCTGACAAGGATTGATGAATATAGTGTAGCTTTTACTTTCCCCCCCAAAAGAAATACAATTTGCTCAAGAGTCTTTTTTTCCCTTTTTAAACCAAATGTAATGAACCCATTCTGCCTCTGTGTCTTGGCAGGGTGTCGATGCAATATATTGACCACATTAGTCTCTCTGTGTTTTTGGATTGCAGAATCTCTAGGATGTCCCCAGGGACAAACTGACAGCAAACATACAGATATATGCTAACAAACTGAATTTGATCACCATTAAGTCAAATGTGACATATCTCTCATTGCACTGGTTTCTTACAAGTCACAGTAAATGTTATATTTGTATACGGATATGTGCTGTCCAATCGGTCATTCTGTTGGCTGGAGCAAAAGGAAATTACCGAGTGAACATGGATATTACAAATAATCAGAGGAAAAACAACAACAAACAAACAAAGAGTTAGTAATATGGAAGAATTGTAGCTTGTTAAAATATATTCAAATGCCACGTGGCCCCACGAAAATACTATTCAGCTAATAGTTAAACTTTTATTTTTTGTTATTTTCAGGACTGTTATCTTGACCTTACTTCTTGACTTACCTCTGTTTTCCTCAGTGCTTAAGTTTGCTGTCAGGTAGCACTAGTGTTAGGAGTTTTGGTACTGAAAAAATAAGTTCTGACAACATTCAGAAAATATTGTCATCTATTATTTATTCTATGTGGTTGCAACCCCCACTCCGGAGAAGTTTATTTTTGTAATCTATTTTTTCCTTTTCTTTAGTTTTTCAGATTTACCTTACCGCATAATTAACCTAAGGCCACAGTCACTCAGGTCTAGAGACTGGTTGGCAACCCCCTAGGAACCCAACAGGTCGTTTTTACTTTGAGTGTAAACAGTCTCTTTTTCATAGTTTCAGTAGTACGCTGTAGTTAGTGAGTGTTTGTGGACAAAGCAGCGTTTTCCATGCAAATTACAACTGTGGAAATTTGTTAGCAACCAAAACATTCACAAAGATGTTTTCAGTGCAGTTCTCTATACCTCTTTGTGACCAATTACAGCTGGCCGGGGGGTAACCAACTGGTCTCCGGAAATGTGTGACTGGGGCTTGTTCATGTGACAGAGGTTACACTGCATTTTTTCACATTTATTAACTTTAGTTTTACTGCATATTCTTCCCCTTGTCATCCTCACTCTCTGCAGTGTCTCTGTGTCTTCTCAGATTGAGATGCTACTCTGGCAATAATAATAAGCCTTGTTTGTTACTGAGGTCTGAAGTAGAAAGAAAACGACATGGGGGGCAAGGCTCAAGAAAGTGATGGACACAAAATGGAAGAGGATGATAATAAGTAGACATGAAAAATAGAATACTATGAAAGGCCAAAGGGAAGGTGGGGACAAGGAGTATTAAAGAACGAGTGAGATGCTGAGGAAAGGAAGAGGCAGAGAAATAATAAGGGATGGAAGGAAAGTGAGGATAAGTGAGGAATGGAGGAGAAAGTGGGGGCAGCAAAGAGGGAGCTGAGGAGGCGCTGGGCCTGGGGGATTGCTGTGCGTTTATCCTCCTCTGCAGCAGGCTTCTGAAGCACTACCTCAAGAAAAGACTTTAAAGCAGGGTGGCTACAGCTCTGTGCTGATCTGTTAATACCCACAGATACATGAGGCTTCGCCATAGTATTCTGGGGATGGGGTGGAGCGGGACAGTGTGTATAAGTGTGCATGGGAGTTTGTGTGTGTGTTTTGTTTTGTTTTTTTGTTACTTGTTCAAGGATCATATCATATCTCTGCAGACGATTTTCCATCCCCACCGTTAGCTTGCTCCAACTCACCCTGAGACATGAAGCTACCAGAGCGATTAAAAGATTAGATTGGGCTATCATGTGGCTGTGTGTCACCTAAAGCTGGTGCTGCAAGGGTGGAGCTGGGAGGTGGGAGGTGTATGACTATCCTGTTTTAAGATCCTATATAAATAGACTCCTGCCTCCTGGGAATCAGTGTAAAACACCCCCAGAGCCACAGCATGCAGCAGAAAATATACACACTGGGAGGTGAAAAAGCAGTATAGGATTTGGGATGGCTGCTTCTCAGAGGACCACGTTCTGTGCTCTCGGGGAGTCCATGTGACTATGCAAAAGAGGGCATGATGAGATGACTAGAAGATGGAGAAATCATTTTATTTTTGGGGGGTATTCCTCCTATTTTAGTTCTCATAATGTGAAAAATGCTTTAGTTTCTTTTTCAACACTTAATGAAACAGTGAAATGGTTAAAAAGTAAAACATTTCATCACCATTATAAACAGCTAATTAAGATGCATACCCATATTCACTGACTTCTGTATTTTTTGAAGTCAGGGGACTATAACAATGATATCTAAAATGATAAAAGTCCCTTCGCAGAAGCAATTAGAGGGGAAAAAAGGAGTGGATGGACAGGATGATAATAACAAACAAATGAAAAAACAGTGTAACAATCTCAAGCCCAGTGAGGAATCTGCGTCATGCTGCTTTTGATCACGATAAGCTCATGGCTTCAGGATCTCAGCAAGGCCCAGTGCAACTGTTTAGCTACAGTCTCCAGAAGATTCCTTTTGTTTTCTATATTTCGTTTGTGGCGAATAGATAAATGATCATAGTAGGAAATCACTGTTATGCCATTCACGTTTGCTTCAACTTTTTATTCCCCGAGTTCACATTCACTTGATCACAGCATTACTTTGTTTAGAGTCAAATTTCTGTAGGTATTTGTGTAAACTGCTTTCTTTCTATCAGGGAGGGCCTTTTATCCACTTGATCAAAATACCCCTATTCTTAGCAGTCTATTAGAATGATATGGTTAACCAAGCATGTGATATATCCTACAATAGTCTTTAACGATGGTGTAAACACAAGTGGTGCTGGGTCGCTGCTCTGTGGTACATGCACACAGCCTTTGCAGCTTGTGTATAAATGTGTCCTCTTATGCATGAAATATCACAGTCCTTAAAAAAACATCTAATCTAATCGGATAGCTGTTTAATCTAATGGTTTAAAATACTAAGGCAGTATTGTTGATTCAGCATATATTAGCCTCAAAAGTAACTGAACATTATTCAAGGTTAGCATTCTTCTGCCGGCTGATTTTGGCTACAGTTGATTCCCCTTTTCATATTGTGTCAGCCTTATGTGGCTACACTGCCATTTGCAGTGATTAAAAGAGATTTAGGTTCCACTGAATTAAAAAAAAAAATGATACTGACACTATATACTATTTAAGCTACGGCACAAAAGGGCTCGCTTCAACTTCAAGAGCTGGATAAAAATATCACACACACGAGTAATATCTGGGAACATTCACTCACCAAAAATTATTTCATAAATATTCTGGATAGTTTTTTGGAGTCCTTTACAGTATATAGCCATAACAATTGCAATATGCACACCAAAGAATATCTGTTCATGCTTCAGCCAAACAAACATCTAACCAAGTCCTTGTGATTTCCATTGAAGCGGGACATGATAAACTGCAAGTACTGTTCTACCAAATTAAGAGGCCTAAATCCTGGAGTGTCATGTTGCTGACTGAATCTGTGGCTTGTAATCTGAACATGTAGTTACAGGGCAACTGGGTATCAGACTATAAGTTTGTAGACTCCAGTTGCACAGTAATTAATAGTTAAATACCTGTGTCACAGTCTCAAGGATCCACTGCATCTTACCCTCTAGGTAAGAGTGGCAGACTCAGTCGTTGTGTGGGACAGGAGTGTGCAGTGGATGCATTGGGGTTGAGAGGATTTGGGGGTATGAGGGTGTGTGTGTGTGTGTGTGGGGGGGGGGGGGTGTTTGCAGTTT
>VVHJ01025715.1:10170-20170 GCA_015107715.1 Tylochromis polylepis
AAATTCACCCTCCCCCCCCCCCCCCCCCCTTGCTTTTCCATCACTGTTTGTGGAAGACCATTCTCTGGCAAGAACAGACACAACTGGAGTTGTCACAGCAGATCCCTCCAACACGGAGTAGCTGAAGAGATCTACTGAATTCCTACTAAAGTTGAATTCCTACGTTAGGCCCTGTCCCACATTCCAGATTAAAGATAACCAGATTAAAGCCTGACTATGAAGTTACAATTAAGCTCACCTCACAGAAATTTTATTGAGCGTTACTCGTTAACAACCTTACTATCCTTCAAAAGGTATTTTTAGCACCTTCCTTTACAAGCACTCCCACATGGTGTATATGCTAATAAAGCCAGAAGGTGCAGTCATTAATAGTGCTGACATTTAACAATATGTCAAAGTTCAACAACATAATAATTTGTTAACAGAGGGTAGACTACACCTCTCATTTTCATATTGCATCTAAAGAACACAGACAGAAAGGCAACCACTCACAGCACTTCTTCTCATTGGTCCTCGCTAAGCCGTCTGAAGCAGCCACAGGTCTCTGGTGCCTGGCAGCCATGATGCGTCTGATGTGTGCCCTGCTGTTCTGGCACAACTGGTTTTGGTCAGGAAGCTCTGGTCACTGGTGAAACATGTCAGACAGCACCTGATAAAGTGGATCCAAAGAGTGTGCATGCAGTCAGACCATATGCCAACCATTTTTATATGTATAAGGTGGCGCAGATGTCCTCTGAGTTAAAAAAAACACACAAAAAAACACAAAAAACCCCACCAAACTCATGATACTGCGGTGTTTCATTTCAGAAAACCTTTTAAACCAAACATACAAGTGCATTATTTTTTACTGTTGATTCAGTTGTTGATTATTTTGTATACACTATTTGAGAAAATAGTGGGTGTGTTCTAGTGCCTTGTTTTGTCCCACTCTGAACCAAACTTAAAAACTAATAATAGTTTAATATCATAGAAGACTATACATATTATACATATTAGAGAAGCTGGAAATATTATAATAGTAGGATTTTTTCATTAATGAAAATAGACGAATGATTTTCTGTCAAGAATATCTGTTAATCAGCTACTTAATGTAGTAACTAACTCATTCAATTGTACTTAAATTCATGCAATAAAAAATACATTCTTCTTCTGCCAAATATGCCAGATATATGTTTAGTGAAGTTTATTAGCTAAAAATCTCAAGCTAGTTAGATTTAAGTCAAAGCTACAGACTGATACTCAGTTCAGCCTTTCTGATATTATCACAAAAGAATTTCACGTATACAGGATATGCAAAACAGTGAGAGCAGAAGCTTGTATCAGTGTCATCCTGCCAAACAGGTACAGCTCTGGCTGCCCTTGGCCTGTAAAGTTAATCACTTCTGCCTTTACTTCAATACTGTGTCGTTTAAGAAGAAAAAAAAAACAGGTTGTAGAAAAGCCGCGATAAAGCGAACAAATCTATAAACTTACCAAAAACAAAGCGCGGAGATTTGTTTCGTTTTGTTTCCTTTCTCACAGGGCTGTCATCAGTTGACGTTTAACGACATTGGAGACGGTTCCTTTTTCTTCTCGGATGTTTTAGCTCCTCCTCCTCGGTTCCTGATACCGGAAGTTCAGCGTTACTGTCAAGGAAGATTCTTTTCCGGTTACGATTTTCCAAAATAAACTATTTTAGGTCCTGTATTAAAGGACAAACAACGTCCACGTGTGTCAATCTGTCTGTAAAGGTAATGGCTTGAAAAGTTTTGAATGAATTTTAATAACTTTGTAGAGGTGTAGAGTGGAGTCATGGTAACAATACATCAAAATTTGGTTTTCAAGGTCATCTTACTGATTTAATGCTCGAAAAACTTAGAAACTATGATTCTTACAAAGCTGCTGTGCATTGTCAACATATAAATGGATTGGTTCTTATATAGAACTTTTCTATTCTACATGAGCACTCAAAGAGTTTCAGTCACATTGTGCTCCTTCAGGTTCAATAGATGCTCAAAGGGATAATAATGCAATATATAGAGTTATTTATGTTTCTAACTGTCCATGTTTTTTTTTTACTGACAACATGTAGGGGCACAGAGAATTATAGATCAGAATTCTAAATCTCATGTTACTGTGGACCTCTGACTTCTTATTCAAGGTCAAACCTTCCTAAAATCTATTTAATCTTTAAAACTATGTTTAAAATTCTAATACTTTGCTTGTATTGGCAACATTTAGGAAATTATACAAGTATATAGGGATTCTAAATGTCACATTATAGTTTTCATCCAAATATCATGTCACATTTGACCTCTGATCTCATTTTTAAATGTCATGTCTGCTTCTTTTAAGTTGACCCCAAAATGTGTTGTCTCTTTAAAGAAAATAAGTAGAGACAGCTCTCAAGAAGAAAAGGGTTTAAAAAATTTTTTTTAATAATAAGAGAAAGAGAATCATCTTCCCAGTTAGGTAAACATTTACTGCAGTATAATATTATATAATAAGCTCAAGTTATGTCCAATCATTTACAAATCATTACCTATTATCCATTACCTAGTCCTACATAATGATTGTGACGCTTTCTGATTTTTCCTGCACTACAAACATCTCAAAGTTTTAAAAAAGTTTATTTAAAAAGAACAAAGTAAACCAAATAAATATAAAAAACACAATAGTGTTAACTCTTAAAAGTAAATACTGCCTAAAGTGTGAGCTGCTTTGGCGGAGGATTACGCTCAAAGTGCTCAAAGTTGCCATGTCATAATATACTATGTAAAAAGGATAAAGCTTCAGCTTACTCAATGATCTCCTAAACTTGACTTAATTCAGTCTTTTGCTGTAATTTGTTTACTTTTCACTGTAGAAAAAAAAAAACGGTTGACAATAACTTAAATAAAAGCCTTATCGTTATATTGAAGGAAAGCAATGATAAGCCACTGAGCAGATTATTGTTAGAATGGAAAATATTAATGAGAAAACAAGTGCATAAATATAGATATTATTTACCACAATGTGAAAATAATGCATCACACTGCATAGGAAGTGCGATGGAAAAATGCATTTAAAGTTAGGTCCATAGCTGGTTAGGCAAGGACACAATATTTGAAGTTTTGCCTCTGTGCACCACCACAGTGGATTTAAATTAAAAAAAATCAACATGTGATTGATGTGTAGACTTTCAGCTTTAATTCATGAGTTTTTACAAAAAAAATACATTTTATACATAGTTCCTGAATTTAAGAGGTTCAAAATTAAGTGGACAATTAAACTGAAAAGCAGTTTCATGATCACGTGAGGCCTGTCCCCATGTTAGTTCATGACAAATGAAGCAGGCATAATATATGAAATTGTTTCTGAGTGTTGAATTTGCATTGTATAGCTTTTAATTAGAATTTTAAATATGAGGACCAAAGAGATGTCAGTACAAGTGAGGTAGGCTATCAGACTCAAACTAGCTAAGTTTATGAGCAGCTAATGTAACAGTCGGGTGCATTATTAAAAAGAAGTAATTCCCTGGCCAATTTTGTAATACCAAAAGACCTGAAAGACCACAGAAGACAACTAAAATGCATGATGACAGAATTATTTCCTCCACAGCATCTAACTAAGTCAAAAACACTGTCAAGGATGTAGATGTATCATCCCCCGGACAAGCTGGAGGAGGTGGCTGGGGAGAGGGAGGTCTGGGCTTCTCTGCTTAGGCTGCTGCCCCCGCGACCCGGCCCCGGATAAGCGGAAGAAGATGGATGGATGGATGGATGGATGGATGTATCATCATGTCAAGGTCTACAATCAAGAGACGTATTCATGAATGGAAATATAGAGGGTTTACAGCAAGGTGCAAACTTTTGCTTACACTCACTAACAAGATTGGGAGACTAGGCTTAGACTTTGCCAGAAAACATCTAAAAGAGCCTGCACAGGTATAAATAAAAAAAACTATCTTTGGACAGATGAACCCAAGGTTAACTTGTACTAGAATAGCAGGAAGAGAAAAGTATGGAGCTCGTGCTCTGAGCTCATGATTTGAAACATACTGCATTATCTGTTCAACATGGTGGAGGCAATGTTATAGCGTGGGTATGTATGTCTGCCAGGGGAATCGGGTCACTGATGTTTATTGATGATGTGACTGCTGATAGAAGTATACAGGGCTATGCTCTCTGCTCAGACACAGACAAATGCTGCAAAACCGATCAGACAGATCACAGAGCAAATGACTAATGAGTAAAAAAATACTGCAAAAGCAATCTAGGAGTTTCTTAAGGCAAAGAAATAGAATATTTTTCTCAGCCCAATAGAGCACACTTTTCAGTATCTGATGATAAAACTTAATGCAGAGAGACCTGCAAAAAAAAAAGGGAAAAAAAAGCAACACTTGAAGTTCTTCCAAGTCCTAGAAACAATCCTGTGTTTGTCCAGTTAATTTTAAGCTTTTGAAAATAGCTCTGTTTATTAAACATTATTAATCCACTGAAGAAAAGAAAGTCTGCACTTCAATCACATATTGATGGTTTGATTTAAAACCCCACTGAGGCATTTACTTTGTCCAACAAATTATGGACCTAACCGTAAAGTCTCAAAAGTGGAGGCACATACTAATATTATACTAATAAATAGTGACCTATCATGTCGGCCCCATTGCTGGCCTCGTTAACTGCTATTGCCCTGATGCCAGATAAAATGGCATTTTACCTACGCAGTGGCTGACCTTTAGCTGTTGTGATTTTGGCTGCATAGACTATCATTATAGTTGTTATAGAGCTGAAAGGCTTTAAAATAGTTCAGTTATTTTGTATAGGAGGCGTAAATGGCAACAAAAATAAAATAAACACACAAAAATATAATGACAGCAACTATCAGCTCATTAAATATTTTTATCATCCCAGAATTTCACGCTTCACCAATTTTGTGTTTAAATGTAAGTTATTAATACTTATCTGTAACACTGGGACGTTTTATCATTTTTAAGATGGGAAATATTTTTACAATTTTAAATAGTGTTTGAATGTTTCATCTAATGTGTCTCCTTTTACAATCTTAAACTCAAAAGGAGCTGATAGTTTAAAAACATAATTTCCTTCTATGTTTAGAGTAACAGCAAAACATATTGTAAAATGGGAAGGCTATGTCAAAAGTGTCCTTACAGCGCCTAAGAAGATTTCTGTTGTACTAGATGTCCTGGAAGTGATATGTTTTCAGTTTCACTGACAGTGATAACAATAAATCCTAACATAATACGAAGCACATATTTTTAATATACAAAAAGCTGCTGTGGCTATATTTTGGATATAAAATGAGCTGAAAACTCAAATCCAGAAGACTTGCAAGTGTTCATTGACAGCGGATGTCTCTAAGAAAACCTCTCTTGCTTTTACTAGAATCTGTGTTTTAAATTATTATCACCCACAACACTCTTCTCTATATTTCTTCCTCATTTCACTTGCCCCTTTTCATCTGTTCTGCGCTGTAGTTGTAATGTGGTAATAGGGATCAAATGATAGGAAACATGAGTGTGATGCAGCACAATGCAATAAGGAAGTAAGAACCTCTTTGCTTTGAGCTTGCTTTTGTTTTGGTTGTGTTTTGTAATTATGTTTTTATTTCCATATGTCAACAGTATATGGCAAAACAAGTATGTTGACACTTTCACATTATGCTTATATGTTATTGCTTTTTGGAATACAATTAAGAGCTTGGCTGTACCACTGGAACTGCAACTACAGTAATGGAAAATTTTGAAGCCTGGCTGTTGGGATTAGCTCTTACTAATCCATGAGAACATTTGTGAGGCTGGCCACTCTTGTTGTGTGATACAGGGTTGCTCACAGTCTGTGTTCAAATGAATTAGAGCAGTGTTTGATTGGGGTTTATGGCAGGCCTCTGTGGAAGCAGGTCCAGTTGCTCAACAAACAAAATGGCTTTGTTTAGTGTGTGATGTTTGGTGTGTGTCGTGCTGAAACAGGAAGGAGCCTTCCCCAACTCTTAAAACAAAGTTGGACACTATTTTAAACATATTGGATTAATTTCCATTCATTTTAACTAAAGGACCAAAGATAAAAGCCAAAGCAAAAAAGCAGACACAAGTGACAAATAAAGTCAGAAAAATCCAACGAGTGAACTGAAAACACTTGACGACATGCAAAATGTTAACTGAAGTCTCTGGAACTCCACTGGCACTCTTCTGGAAGATATTCCCTTAAATGGTGTTTTGATGATCACTATTCAGGGACTCCTTGTGTCCCATATATGGAGGCATTGTCAGTGTGGAGGAGGCCACTCCCATTTATATAGAAATGTTTCATCATAGATTAAAGGTAATCTTGGCTTTTGTATTGGTTTGCAGTGTATTTGCCTTCAAATAGACAAGTGGAACCAAACTTCCCTGCCATCAAAATGCCCCCAACAGGACGGAAGAGCCACTGAATCCCTTACAAGAAGGGTTAAGGGTTAGTATTTTTTCTCTGAATGTCCGTGATCATTGTTGGTGTTACCAGGACAAGCTGTACTTGTAAGACAAAATGCCTAAATGGACTAAAGAGCTGCAAGAACAACAAATGATAGAATTGTGGTATCTTTTTAAAAACAAATATCCAAGGAAAAAAACATACAGTGAACTTCAAATATGAGTGGCATTCCCATTTAATTCTACAGCTTAATTAACACAGAAAAAGTGCCAACTCATAACTCATGGGAATCACAATTCTTTATTCTCTTAAAACAAACTAGCTTCACAGTGTCTAACTAATACACCATAACATTAAACAACCCTTTGTCTGCAAGATATGTGCTTATTTTGTAAAATAATGTTTGTCAGTACGAGATAATCTGGAACTACATAGTTTTTGCTCATTTTCCTGGCTGGTCTCTGAGAGGACAGATATGTGGCCAATGTGATATGGCCACTAGGGCGGGCACTGAAGTCAGAATGGGCTTTCTGTCCATTAAGCACAACCAATGACCCAATTTTTACCCAGAAGATTACCCAAAATGTCTTTGTCTTCAAAAACTTCAGTAAATTCTACAAACGTCTTAGCCGAAGAATATTGCCTTGTCCACATGGTGGCTGAATAGCAAATCCACATAATCTGCCTCTAGAGTTGCACCTTCTGGTCATCATGTGTCCATTTTGTAGCCCTTTGAAACTCAGGAAGTACTGGTAAACAAACTGTCTGAAGATCCCTGATCAGGTCTTGCTCTCCTAAAAGTTCAGTACACAGGCAAATAAAGGGATCCAGCTCTCAAATGATAGAAGATAAAAAGTAAAGGACTTTCCACTGTTTGTCACAGTAATAAACACTTACGTACAGTGCATACCCTGAATGCCTTACACAGATTTAATAGCTTCAGATAATTTGTAAGACCCATTATATGGAATACTGAAAATTCACTGGCAAGGATCTTTGTATATTTTATATGTAAGAAGGCCATGCTTTTAGAGATTACACGGTAACAATAAAAGGTCTACTCTAATGCTTGTGATTTATCTGTGCAATATTAACTTAGCAGCTAATATTACTACTGTTTCATGAATGAGTGTAATAAAACACACAGCAAGAATGATGACAGGACATGTAGCAAAGGGATGTTTAATGATTTCTTTGGACAATGAAATGCACATGTCCATTGTTGATGTAATACAAATAAGAGAATAAGAAATTTGACAACGCAGTGTTGTGTCAGCATTCCCAGTTCAACTTCATTTCTTTTCATTTGTTAACTAAAAATTCAAAATGGAGCAGAACAAAATGTCTGGAGTGCCATGCAAAGAACTAACCAGTAGGGGGAGAGCCAGCTCTTGCAACAACAACAAAAAAAAAAAAAGGAAAAGAAAAAGTGAGTCAACCTAAACTACCTACACTTTTGCATGAGTATGTGCTATGCCCTGTATCACTCATATAGCCTTGGCACTTGAGTTTCCATTTAAGAAACTGGAAACATGGAAACTATTCTAGTCCCATAGCCAAAGTGTCATGAGCTTATACAGAGATGAGGAATAGCATATCTGGAGTGAGCGGATGCAAACACTTTTCTGAGAATGCACACACAGGCAACTGAATTCATGAGCAGATTAAATAATAACATTAAATAAAATCCTAAAATGAAACTAAAAGGTTGATGATCATTGCCATGTTGGCACAATATGAAATCCCTCGCAGCACCATTTATTATTGTAATTACAGAAGTCCACGCATGTTTAGGTTGACCTCATTTCAGATGAAAGTCACAAAAATGTGTCAAATGATGTTTAAAAAAAATTAAATTAAAATAAAACCAAACATTGTACCACAGTTCTTCGTTTTCAAAAGGGGTGGGAGTTCTAGCTGCTAGAAAGGGGAGTAAAGGAATTATGATTTTAGAAGAGTCAAATTAACCCCTTACATTACATCACCGAACCTTACCAAAACGTCCTTTTCCTTATCGAAGAACACCATGTAGGCCTGGAGTCCAATGGAATATTTGGCAAAGGCTCCAAGATTTTGGCCCAGAGGCTGTATAATAAATATTCCATCCATAGTGGTTTTTACTGTTGAGCTTAAGTGTTCAACCTGAGATTCTTGTCATTTTACGGAAAGTTAGTTCATAGAAGAAGAAGAAAAAAAACAAAACATTCATCCTTCATGCTAATAAAGTCCTACTGGAAATGTTGATTAAATAATTTAAGACTGGGTACCTACTGCATTGCTTGTTCTAGTATGATTTTATTATTGCTATGCTATTCCATTTTCTTTCCAGAAGCAAGGAAACCCCCACCCTCACACACAAGTCTGGTTGAATGGGAATGCCATATCAAGTGGTGAATGTCTTGGTCCCCCTACATCACATGAGGATGTAGTGAAAGTCAGAATGATTAGGATAACAAAAGGTGGGCAAACTTGATCTGAGGTGAATGGAAAGTGCAGTGATCAAGTCAACATGAACTGCAAACGCATACATTTCATACATTCCACTTTTTCCTCACTGGCTGGGCAATCCTTCCTCATATCCCTTACCAAAAACTAACTAAAGTAAGACTTTCAGAATGGGTATCCACAGACTGTGTAATGTGCACTGGTGAAAAGGAGAGGAAGATAAATGGGGCGTGAATGATTGCATCAAGTGCTAATATATCATGACAGTAAATGTACTCGATCTATAAAAAACTACCTTGGTACTGAACACTGACCTCTTTCTAACAAATAATCTGGTATACAACATTTACAAAATGAACATTGTAATAGTGTGATATTTATACTATATATGCTACTGCCTTCCTCTGGTTCTCTGCATTTTAAACCTCTGAGTACACTAACGCCATCTTATAATTCTTACACAGTAAAGCGTACACACCACACCCAACGAGTGGCAGCCAAATACAAAGAGAGAGAACAGGAAGACTCTGTGGACAGTGAGTACACCTGCATGTGTGTCCTGAGTGTGTGTGGATGGTCGCTCAGCTCGTAAACCTGGCAGCCGCAACTTGCCGGTAGACTCAGCAGTGAAGGGAGTTTTTAAGAGAGTAAACTTCTGGGATACCAAGATTCTTCAGCTCACAAGGTACAGGATATCCTTATCGAAGATACTTGCACATTTAAGACAGTCTTGAAATACTTTAGGAGATAATAATAATTATTATAATATCAATAATAACAATAGTATTTAACATCTGTCAAGGTTACTTCTGTCCAATGGCAGCAGGTTGATGATCTGCATTTTTCTTGAGTATTTGTGATCCCCACATATCTCCTGTGCTGCTATGACGGATCGGCCTCTGTGCATCCATTATATATATATATTTTTTTTGTGTGTGTGTGTGTGTCTCAGATTTGTGTTGTGTCAATGAATGTCTGAAGTGCATTAGGAATTTTTTGATCGGTGCTGGTTTGCTCTCAGAGCCGGGTCTGGGCCTCGGGGACATAGATTTCAATGCTGTCAGCACTTTCTGTAGCGGAGTTCTGTCGTACTGATGCTGCGCGCTTTGCTGCCATCAACCTTTTTCTGGCTTCTTGCCGCTGCTTGTCTGCAGCCGAGTCCACAC
>VVHJ01025715.1:26223-47727 GCA_015107715.1 Tylochromis polylepis
GGTTTTGGGGCAAAAAAAAAAAAAAAAAAAAAAACAAAAAAAGGGGGAAAAAAAAAAAGGCAAGGAATCAGGAAAAACCACAGGCTTTCTACAAGAAATAAGGGGAAGCATGCTATTTAAACACTGCAATAATCAGCAACATATGCCTCAAAGAGTTGCAAAATACACAGTAGCAAATGCTTCTGCCCACATACAGCATTTAGTGACACACATGATGGATGAAATATTTCTTTAAAATTAGCTAACCAAGTAATTTAAAGCTCACCACTTTGAGTCAATAATGAAAATGCAGTATTTATTCTACCCGGTAGTGGTTTCAATTTAAATAGCAACCTAACACCCTGTAATTCTGTAGGCACTGCACTCCCATCATCAGCCTGTGACTCACAGAACCAGTAAAGCCCTTATTAAATCCCACAAACATACACAAACATGTCTGTGGATTGGAATCCACCCTGTGTGTTGCTCATGCAGCCCTGGTGAGCAGTGTCAAACTCAGAAACCATGCCTTCGTAGGAGCAAAACAGAACGTTTATTATTTACAAAGAAAGATACTTCTTGTAGTACTCATAGCTTGGATGCATGAAATTCCCGAAGTTAATTGTGTCGTACTACATACAGAGTCACAGCACATGCCTCAGTTGCATTTGCTGGGTGACTGCACTGGGTCTTTACTGCACACTGCAATAAAGTTGATCATAAGCCAAATATCTGTCAACACTTAACCACACATGTGCACTTTTCATTCAATTCAACAATAGCCCAATTTATGAGTAACAACAAATAGGTTAATGGACCTTTACGAACATTGAGTCACAGTGAAGGGGGCTGACTGCAAATTGTTTACACCTCTGGCAAAGAGCATAACCTATTTTGCTATCCTTTAGCAATATGTGATATGATAGTTGCCCTCATGCGCCATACCACAGGGGTAGTGCCAAGAAGCGATGGACGAGGTCCGCGATGCCTGAAACATTGGGTCAGGATCAGCTGATGGCCTGATGATGGTTTATCTTTACTTCGAGAATTTCAGCCAGTGTACAATAAGCCAAGAGCTCCTCCAAGTCTAAAAAGCCCTACTGTTCCTATTAGCTGTTTTACACATGTAAAAAATAAGCTAGAGTAGAAGTATAAAGAATGGTATAGCCTGTTACTTTTTGTTCAAACTGGAAGTGGGACGTAAACTCCTAAATGGCCTCCTAAATATTTCAACTTTGGAGCATGTGCACCTATGAAAAAGAAAAGTAAGCATGAAGCTCTGTGTGGCCAAAATTAGTGCGGCGACAGGGAACCAAAACAATAAAACCGCTGGCTGGATGGCTAAACAATGAGTTGAAACTCATAGGTTTCATAAAAACTAGGGGAGTTGCACATTTTAGTTAAATTTCTCTGTAGAGTCATCAGTACAACCAATATATTTCAAGTTGTTTTCAAATTTTCATCGAATATATTATTATTACTGTAGTTATTGTTATAGTAAAACAAATTTTTCATTTAATAGTAGCTTCAATGTACCCACTTTAAAAAGCTTAAAAGCTCAAACATTTCATTTAATCTTTTACATTTTCTATTCTTAGTCTAGCTATTTGAGGTGTTAAAAGCCACTAAGCTAGCAGAACTTAGAAAGCCCATTGCCAGTTTGAAAGGTTATATGGACAGCAGGAGTCTTCAAATCACTTATTTGAGGTGCTCTCTCTTACTCAGAAAACAATTTAGATCAATTCCAATGCTGTCAACACCACTACGATCATCAAACAATGCTTAAACTGCTTCCCTTATAAAAGCTATGCAGTCTCTGACCCATAATATGCTCTGGCTCCATCAGCAGGTCTGTCTGAGTGCTATCAGATGACCACTAATGGGTCCTGAACACCAGCCTAAAACATCCATGTATATGACTGACTATTTTCATAGCTGTGTACTGATGCAATTAGAACTGGTATGTTTTGTTTTTTGTTTTTTTAAATTTGCTTTCTTATTTCAATTTAAGATATCTGGTGTTCCAGTTTGGGATTTAAGTTGTGATCACAGCTGATCTCATTTTGAGTTCTGACTTACAGTCTAATGTGTTAATTAGGCTGCTGCAGAGTGAACTTCAAGGGGAGACATTGTGCTTTAACATTAGTTTCTACTGAGGTACCAAGTTCAGTGTACGTAAAAGCAAAGCACACACCAAGCCTCACAAACAATATTGTAGCCTATTGTGGATAAACCTTTCGGGACATGAGCCAAGTATCATGAAAAGAGGTGGAAGCTCTGTCCAAGATTAGCCAGTGTTACTGCACAACAGACAGACAGACAGACTATGGGAGTCACAGACTGAAAGATTAGACCAGGACACATGCTGAGCATGACTTCCGATAAAACCCCCCACTGTGCACACATACAGGAAAGCACTTAGCTATTCAAATAAAATCAATTAATTCAAATAAAATAACCATTAAATGCAAAATGGAGCATCTGATCAAAACCAATTACATGTAAGCTGGAAATTAGTTTGAGTTTTATAATATATTTGAATTAGGCACGGGGTATCTGTTGAAATTATGGATATATTTACACGAGGGATTCTGCATCAAAAGGATCTTAGACGTCACAACAGAGGAGGAGATTTGAGTTTGAGTGCATCTAGGATTAAACCTGTTATAGTTTGAGGTACTCTTTGGAGGTACGTCAAAGTTTTTAGTTAAACATTACCACAGCAGGAGAATAAAGGAATTTCAAATGTTATTTAAAAAGAGAAAGCCTTGGACTTGTTAGATTTTTAAGGTCACAGCAGGTTACTATAACATTCATGAAAACCAACACTTGGAGTGAAGCCAGTCACCAACAGTTGATCTTTTCCTGCACAGTAGAGCTGAATACAGCCTACTGTAAGGTTTAATGCAAATTTACGTTTTTGTATATATTTAAATGACAGGTTGGTTTTCACTGTAATTTTGCTGGTTACTACAGCTCCATTATGTGACATGTATTAATTTTGTTACCAGTTTCAAGAATCAGGTATGGATTACATAGTGCTTTTCCACAACTGTTTAAGAAACAAGGGCAACAGGCTTAAAGGTGTTAGTGAAGAGACAGTAAATCACTGGGTAGGGCAGGCAGACTTCATGGGAGAAAACTATTGAGAAGGAAAGGCAGCCAGCCATTAAACAGACAAAGCTGACATACTGATAGGAAAAGCAAAAGTGCTTACACAAAACACAGATCAACAGACAACAACATCAAACCAAAAGTACATTATGAAAACAATCAGCTATGGGTTCATTAATACTGCAGTTACATGTTCTTCATTATTCTGTCTAGTATTATAAGATTAAATGTTCCAAATAATTGTCTACAGACAAAATCATGTCCAACTGTCCTACTACTGGAGATCATTTTCTACTGAATTGTCTGACATCTTTAAGGCCATCTGTGGTTCTACATCTGACCTGTTGGAGTAGGTCAACAGTATGGGCTAGAAGCTAATCAGTTAAATCAAGGACGCATGCCACAAGTCTCTGAGATTAGCTCTTTCACAACTGCATAATTTTCACTGCAAAATACAGCACTCTCTTTCAAACTAACAATGACCAATTAAAAACACTAAGCTCAACATGAGTGAAGTGTGCCCCTCAGAAATATAAATGAAATACATTAAACAACCTGAGATTGATTTGTTTTTCTACACAGAAACACATATATACTGACGCTGACAATCATGTATGTTATGTCTAGAATACATTTAGGTCATCAAATTCCCATTGAAAAATCAGACCAACATTACACCTAAGTATACAGTCAAGATATTTTCATTGTCAATTTACAGTCAGTCAATAAGCTATAAGAAAATTGTATCAAATGAAAAACAATACTGTGAGTTTGCCTGTATTTCCACACTTAAACACTCAAGTACTGAATATCGAGTTTGTTATAAACAGAACAGTAGAGCCAGCAAATATTAATATCTGCTGCATGAAAGTTTATTATTCTTGAAAAAGACAATGATTATTTATTGAAAAGATTCTACTGATCACCTCAACATTTAACAAACTACTCATTTAAGCTCCAAATATATCAAAATCAAATTACACGACTAAAATGTGTCTCAGTGTAATACACAAAATATGTATTTCAGCACGCAAAATACAATATATAGTTTAAAGCAACTGTATTTTGTAGGAGCTGGTGATTTTGGATTGAACAAAAGTATTTCAACCAATGTGAAAGCAGTTCTCAGATAAATGCATTCCATTAGAGCAGGAAATGGGACTGGCCTTTACTGTAATGTCCAACTGCGTTAACGAATAGCTCCACATTCATCATCAGAAAGCCTGTCTGCTGCTGACCTTACTGAGAAGCTACATTTGCTTCGCCCATTCAGTCAAGAGATTACTTCATCAATGAGTGTGAGAGGACGAGTGTGTAATACTGTGGAGAATGACTCATAGTCTGTCCATGATAAAACAGGGACACACCAAGTCTTGTTTAATGTAGTTCTGGATATAGTGAACACACCTTTTTTCGGAAGCTTCAAAGCCACTGAGTTTGATTACACCTGGTCACCTGTTAGGCAGGATTTAAGTTTTTAGTTTCAAACTTTACAGTGGTAGAGTCAATTTAAACACTAAGGTACTGTTGCTGTGTTTCGCTCTAATGTTACAGTTCTTTGTGTGCACATCCTCGTTGTTTCAGGGGTCCTGAAAAAAAAAAAAGCCTAAGCAGAAGTGTCCGAACTGCAAAGCACTACTGGGTGCAGGAAGCTGATAAATTATTGACTGTGCCCCCAGGTCTTGAATGAATAAAGATGGCCCTTTGGACCAACTATAGTCACTTGTGCCAGGTGAAATAAAATCATTTCAAGAAGCTGGATTGTCCAGACAATTACTTGTTCCTTTCACACCACATGACATCTAGAAAATAAATATACCATTACAGGTGGAGTCGACTTAAAAATTACCTAGTTTCTATCAATAAAACTTCACGATGAGCTTTAGTACAGCACTCAAATTCTGACCTATGGGGAAGCATTTTATAGTAGACTAATATGATTGTACATGTGGGTTCAGATAAACGTGAATCATAGCTTTCTTCGTGCCTCTGGACAAACATCACTGTCACATGCCCGGGATAAGAGAGCCGTTACCTCATCTAACAGCTAATGTTAATCCAAAAGACCACCGGGGAGATAAATTAAATACCTAATGAGCTCAATTTAAAGCACACTGAACCGCTGAGCTTCTTTATCGTTTTAATTAACGATCTGTGGCAGTGGATTACGACTTACAACAGTCTCTAATAAAAACTTATTTGGAAATATAAGATCGCTCACCTACACAACGCACTAGCCACTGTTAGCTAACAGACGGGCTGGTTAGCCAAACTAAGCCCGCGCCGGGATGTCCCTAACGGGCTGGTGACGACTCAGCTACCGTTAGCCTTTGCTGCTAGCCAGTCCAAGGCTTGCCGCGGCGTGCTATCACACAGGGTATTTAACGTTGAGTAATGCTACCCGGAGGCGCTGTATAGTTAATATGAGCGGGGCAACAAAGAGATGGCTTTTCACTCTAGAAACAAGCAGCCAACATTGCTCCTCCTCGCCTCGCTCAAACAGCTCGTATTAGGGTTTCATCCTCTTTCTTCATCCACGTTAGCTAGCTAGTTAACCTACCACACTATTAGCTTACGTTAGCTCACTGGTGTTAGTGTAGCAAGCAGCAGCTGACTGTCAGAACAATAACGCTCATCCGGGAAAAAGGTGACAAAGACCTTACTGTTAGTGGTGGACTCGGAGAAATCCTTATTTTCTGTTCATTCATGAACGGCGGACGAAATGAACGTGGGTGTAGTGCCTGGGAGACACACAACGACACTGTGAAGAAAAGATTTGTAGTACACGCCCTTGACGACAAGGATTGGAGTCCACGTTTTCTCCGTAACCGATTTCTCTAAACGATTGGACAGAGCCGGACCTCGAACTAATCGAACACGACGGTGATTGGTTTATATCTGGGCATTACGTTGTTTATGAATGTGTTCACGGTAGGTGCGCTTCAGTTCGTCTGCGGCGCCGCGGGAACGGACTTGAGTCTAGACATTAAAAAAAATAAGCACATATCCAGTGTGTGGTGATCTATTGTTACCCCAACAAAGGAGTAAACTGAGCTATTTCCTCCTATGTTTTTTTTTCTAAAATATATATATTATTGTAACAAGACAGTTTTAATTAAAGCATAAAAAGCTCCTTATATGTTTTGTAAATTTGAGATATAATGTGCAAAAAATATATATTATTATATATCCTTATTCTCCTATTACAATCATGCTATAATGCTGTAATATTAATTTTTAAAAAACTTCAAGAAACTAGAAAAATTAGTCTTTGAGGCATGAGTACAATATAAATATAAGGGTTTTCATATATAAGATTTTAATAGAATTAGGCACATGAAGCAATGAGACATGTGAATTGCAGTATATCAAATGGATACCCTAGACAGAAAACATTTCTAAATTGCTGGGTGGCATGTAGAGCTCAACCAACATTATCAGCTTATATTCATCTTCCACAGATATATATTGTATCGCTACACAGTTAAAAAGTATTTGACCCACTTCCCGAGTTCTTATTTTTTGTATCATTGTCACAGTTTTATGTTTGAGATCATCAGACAAACCAATATTAGATAAAGGTAACACAAGTAATCATAAAATACAGTTTTCAAATTTATTAAGGAAAAATAGTTATCCAAACCTGCCCTACCTTTTGTGAAAAAGTAATTGCCCCAATAAACTGCATAACTGGTTGTGCCACCTTTGGCAGCAGTCAAACGTTTGCAGTGACTAATAATGAGTCTCTCAATGAGTTTGCTGTGGAGAAATTTTAGTCCACTCTTCTTTTCATACTTGGTTTCTTCGTTTTTGTGGGATTGATAGTTGAACCTGTTGGTGTTAATTGAATCATTGTCCTGCTGCTTAACTTGGATGTTCTTGAGCTTCAAGGCACAAACTCACAAACTCTTTCAGCATTTTCTGGTAGAGATCAGAATTCATGGTTCCATCAATTACAGCAAGCTGTCCAGCTCCTGAAGCAGCAAAGCAGCCCCAGACCATCACACTGCCACTACCATGTTTGACTGTTGGTATGATGTTCTTTTTATGTACTGATACTGTGTTAGTTTTACCCCAGGTGTATCAGGACACAAACCTTCCAAAAAATTCAACTTTTGTCTCATCACTCCACAGAATATTTTCCCAAGAATCTTGGGGATCATCAAGATGTTTTTTTCTTGGCAAATGAGAGAGAGCCTTTGTGTTCTTTTGGGTCAGCTGTGGTTTTCTCCTTGTAGCTCCCCGTCTCTTTCTTATTGTTGAATCATGAACTCTGAACTTAACTGGGACAAGTGAGGCCTGCAGTTCCTTAGATGATGTTCTGGGTTCTTTTGTGGCCTGGATAAGTCGCCAATGTGCTCTTGGAGTAATTTTGGTAGGCTGGCCATTCATGAGAAGGTTCACCACTATTCCAAGTTTGCTCCGATTGTGGATGACGCCTCTCACTGTGGTTGACTGGAGTCCCAAACCCTTAGAAATGGCAATAGCATTGTAACCCTTTCTAGTCTGAGGGATGTCATTGACTTTGTTTCTTGTCTGTTCCTGAGTTTCTTTAGACTGTAATAATAATAACTGTGGAATGGTGTGTAGTTTTTAAGGTCTTATAGGCTACTTCATTTTGTCATACAGGTTTTATATAAGTGTTGTCTTGGTTCAACAGGTCTGCCAGTAATCAGGCCTGGGTATAGCTAATGAAATTGATGTTAGCTTTAAAAAATGTGGCTAATCACAGTTAATTAATGACTTAACAAGAGGGGCAATAACTTTTTCACATAGGGCCAGGTAGGTTTGGAGAGCTTTTTTGCCTTAACAAATGAAATCATAATTAAAAATTTGCATTTTGTACTTTCTCAGGTTATCTTTGTCTAATATTAAATTATGTTTGATGAAACATTCCAGTGGAACAAGTATATAAAAAAATAAGAACTCAGAAATGGGGCAGATACTTTTTCCTGACACTACTGAGATGAAAACTTTTTCTTTACAGAACATAAAGAAGAAAAAAAGATGTTTGTGGTCATTTAGAAAAAAAGGTCACATAGTTTGTTCAGCAGAATGGCTCCAGCTTCATTATTTAAGATCTTCATTATTTAAGGTCAGATCTCTCTGCAGTACATGTAGCAGAGTAGACAGCTGAGCAGAGGTGATACAGAGTCAAGTGCTGTTCTTATATTAACTTGTTAACTATTTTTTAAATACACTGGTAGATAGTTAATAAACACAGACTCCAGCATTTTCCCATTCGCATGTGTACAAAAGCAAAAAAAAAAAATCAGATAAAAATCAGTAATCAGAAATTTTAGTCCCTAAAAATTTGCTTCGCTATTGACCTAAGAAAAATCCACTTGCCGCTATGTTGTAGTGGTTAACGAATTTGCCTTACATGTGAAAGATCCCTGTCTTGAGACTGCAAAGGGACATAAAACCAGCCTCAGGAGATCAGAGGCTTGTGTATCCCTCATGCTGGCCCAGATAAATGGGAGGGTGGCATCAGAGAGGGTGTAAAACTGTGCCAAAACAAACATGCAGACCCATCTTTGTGGTGAATAGCTAAAAGTACCTCTCACTGACCCACAAAAATCCCAAACTGGTCAGACTATAATTTTGATTTTTAAAATACTCCTAACTATGAATTTATGATTTAACATCAAACTCATATAGAAGTCTTTAGAAGAAAAATACTAAAAACACATCACAGCTCTGACACTTTTAAGCTACAGGGCAATTTGTTCAATAATAATAATAATACACAAATATATACACACATGCAGCATAAAAACAGAAGTGAAGCTTGATTTACCACATTAATTCACTATAGACACGGTAGATGTTTTTAAGAAATGTTCAGATATTTTCTTCTTTACTGCAACACTGCTTGAACTGAATTGTAGGTGAAAAAAAAATTTATGTTTTCTTATCTGCAAATCTCTCTCTCTCTAAAACAGCAACTCTAACCTTCACCCTGTCAGCCTGGAGGAGTCATTATTGCACACTTTTCCCTGAAAACATAACAAGGATGTTACACATAAATGAAAAAAAGATGCAGAAAAAAATGTGCCAAGCAAAATTTTCTTGAGTTTAGTTTTCCATCTAATAATGATTATGTGAAAGTAGTTGCACTTCTTCCATCCATTTTCTCAGCGATAAAGAAGAGAGCAGCTTGCAATATCCAGCAGCAGACTGAATATGCTGCAACCTTTTATTGTTAAAGCATGAGCACCTTAATAACAAAAGCCCGTACTCTGGTAGATATTTGTTTATCTATTGCAATAAAACAAGAGGGATACGCTACATAGATCTTTAAAAGGATCTGCCTTTCCTGTATATTAGTCTGTATTTCTAAACCACAGTCGTTAAGTTTAACACTTAAAACCCATAGGTAAAAAGGTCACACAAACACACACACACACAAAGCTTTATTATAAATTTTACAAAATGGCTAGGATTAGTTGATTTTTTCCCCAAAAAAAGTTCTGTGCATGTGCTACCTTTTTGCTTTACGTTTTTAAACAATGAAATGTAACCTACTATTTATTTGAATTGCACCTATAATAGTTAAAGTGTACAATATTGTCACGAGTATTATAATAGCAGCGCATACGGTGTCTTTGCATACACTAAATATACACAGTAAAATTGTTACTCAGTGTACTTTTTAAAAACAGTATAGTTTAAACAAGTTGGATTTCAGGAAAATGGCCTCTTCCTTTAAGGGGCAATTTTCCAGACAATACTCATTTTTGCTATTATGAAGCAGAGTAAATACAGCAGAAATCATCTGACCCTGAACCATGTATTTGTTATGCTTGCTTTAGGCTCAGGCTGTTGTTGTACTCCCCATGATGCACTTTCTTCTACACTCCTCTTTTTTACTCCTGATACATTTACCTTTGTCCTCTCTCCCATAGTTTGTCTTTCTTCTTCTCTATGCTCCTTTTCTCTTCTCATCTCCCAAGCCAGTGACCCTAGATGGCTGCCCCTCCTTTAGGCTGGTTTGATGCTCACAGGGGATCATCTGATTGTTGAGGTTTTTTCTCTAATATTGTAGGGTCTTTTCCTTATAGTGTTAAGCACCTTTAGGCCACTGTTTTTGTGAATCGGCGCTATATAAATAAAGTCAAATTGAATGTCTGGAAGGTAATTTCAAATCTTTGTAATCTTATTGCAATCACTAAGACCACCTTCTTCTCTCTGGTACTCACTGGTGTTGGAGTTGTAGCTATAGCCTGGAGTGGTGGGTGGTGGTGACTCTGAATCCACAGAAGCTGTATCTTCATCCTGGGAGCAGCCTGCTTGAATGGCCCGCAGGTAGCTATGGCTGCGCGACCGGAAGCACGTAGGCGCAGGCAGATCCAGAGCCTCCACAGCCTGCGATTCCCCCTCACAGTACGGTACAGAGTGCCCACAGCCCTGCCCGCATACCTGAAAGAACGTGTGCAGACTCACACGCTAAGGGCAGAGGGCAGACTGATAAACATGCATTTAACAGATCTATGCTCATGATGGAAAAAGTGCTCAGATATAAAATCTTACTAAAGTAAAACCAAAGCATCAACAGCAAATGAAGCCAAAAGAGATCTGGTAAAATTGTCCCTGTGGCTGTATGAGGAGTTTCCTAAAACTGCTTTATACATTCAAGTATTTTATGCAGTGGTTTTCGAACTAGGGCTTGGGTGTTGTCCAAAGACTAACAAAACAAATCTGTGGGGTTGTGAGATGAGTGATGGGGTTGGAAATAAAAATGTGGAAATTTGAAGTGTGTGGGCAGCAGTCTAAAAGTCTATACTAAGTAATAAAGCTGTAGAGTGATGGCATTTTTAACATCTGCGTTCAGTGGTGTAAAAATTTAACACACCTAAAACCTAGTACCAGGTTAATCGTTTTGTGCTTGCCTCAGGGACAGTATGAAAGTAAATCACAATGCATTGTCTGAGTTGCCTAAAATAGCTTTCATTGTTGCATGGATTTGTGTTGTCACTGCACGATGGGAAAAAGTGGTGACATCTGGCAGCAACTAAAATGTTTGATCAAGCAACATAAAAAGAAGCAGAAACAAGCATCAGCAGTTATTTTTATGTTTGGCATTTCAGGACCAAATACGAAAGTGTTGTGTCGTGGGTGGCATATAAACAAGAAAAATTAGGCCTGCTCATTCCAAAAGCTATGCATGAGTACCAAGAAATCCTTTAGGTCCGATTGGCTTTACCTCTGGCCTAAATCGAGTCTCTCCATCATTAATATTAAACATTTCCAAAGATAGTGATGCCGTTCCTTCTCTGTGAAAGGTATTTTTACCTCCAATCCTGCTGATGAAGATGTACAACAAGCTCCCTCAGGTTTTTACTGAGTCATATCTTCCACTTTGACATTCTGCAAACACTCTGAGGCATCATTTTGATTCGTCTAGTTTATCCCCGACTGGTTTATTCATAAACCATCTCTGCATTCTTATAGACATTCATTTAAATATTCTTTCACAGTAGCTTCAAAATTTAAAGGTTGTGGCAGCCTATTTTTTATACACGTTATACATTCTCTTTTCTTGGAAGTAGGGTCGGTTCTTGAAGTCAATCAGAATTATGCAATTTTAGAAATTTTGGAAGGTATGTATACTTTAAATATTGCTGCATTAAATCCTGCTTTAAATCTTTCCTTCATTAAATTCATATTTTAACTGTTTTCAAAAGATGATTGTTGGGTTTTTTGCAGTTTGTGATGCGGTGCTTTCGATTATTTTGTACACTGCTTACTGAAATAAAACACTGAAAACTACTTCCCTGTGGGCATTTATTAAATGAGGTCTACAACACCCGATTCAAACAGACTAAATAAAATGATCTTTGTCAATAATAACAACAATAAATAACAAAGTGATCATAGACATACCTGAGTGCCCAAGCCTCTGCCCAGTGTGCCAGAACATTGGCTGAAATCATTGTTCCTGTGGCGTGGAGGGGCCTCTAAAGGACTCACCAGGCAGTCTAAGTTATCAAGGCTCCGATTAGTGGACAGCTCTTTCAGGGATGGCAAGGTGCTGTGGAAGTGAACGTAATAATCAGCCTCTCAGAAGTCAGAGCCTGGAATATGTAAGGGGCTGTGTTTAATTGATGATATCCAGGAGAAACCTAAACCAGGGAAATGCTCCCCTGGGTTTTTTAAAATTAAACACGACTGAGATGTGTGGATAGTGATATGTGCTGGTGCTTAAATAGCAGTACAGAGGAAATGACGATACAAGAGCAAAACTGCTAAATAGAATTTGAGAGATTTGCATTTCAGTTTATTTTTTAAAAATTTTCCTCTGTTCTGCCTTGCCGAGTTGGCACCTGGTGTCAGTGAAAATGTGTGTGCAATAAGCAACAGGGTGTGCTGGAGTGATTTTCATGGAAAGTTTACATGTTATGAAATCAGGGCTTGAGAAAGTGGGTAAAAGTACTAACACGCCACTCAGGGTACCTGCAAGGTGAGAGATGGAACTGTGGGCGGAGAGGAAAATTACTGGCAGGGTTAGGCAAAAAAAAGTGGTGGAGAACAGTGGTAGGATCACTTAGGGTGGGTAGGGCCACACTGCCTGCCTCTAGGTTACACTGACCTCAGATGCTGCATAGAGCACGCACTTTGTAGAGGAGACCACAGATAATCCTCCCGCATGAGAGCGTAGCAATGAGGCCTGTCCGTGTGGATGTAGAGGTAAAACACATGGCAAAAAGTTCACCTACTGCTTTTGCAGCACATAAAAAATGGAATGTATATAGTTTCTTGTCCCCTCTCATTAGACTGCATCTTAATCTCCAATGTATATATTCCATGAGCTTGTTTTGACCAAGTACTTCTGCACATACTGACATTTATTCACGACAGGATGCTGCCACCTGCTGACTACCTTTGGAGGCATGAGAAAAATACCCCTATAGTAAATACCCCTTCAGTGCCTGTTTATATTTTAATGGATATAATGTAAAAGGGCACAAAATCAACAGTGGCAAAACAATGAGCATGATAAACAAGGTCATATTTTGACTCACTACACTGTGGGACTCACTTGCGTGGAGTAGGTGGTGGCTGCTGCTCACTCAGTGACTGCTGGGTGGCTTTCATGTAGCTCAGGCGACGAGCTGCAGATTTGGGCGAAGGTTTGGGGCTTCCCTCTGAGTCCTCACTGTCCTCCAAGTCTCCCATAGCTTTGACATAACTGCCACTGCGCATCCTTCGACAAGGGATCTCAGTTCCTTTGGTCCTTCCATGACCCAAAGTTCCTGCCCAGTCCCCGAGGGGGACCTGGATTATGAAAACAAATGCTTTGTTAAAAAACTTTAAAATACAGGATAATACAGTATCCCTGCATGCATTTCCTAGTATTTTGCAGTGTGATTGTGAGGATGTGCAGCAATGGCTTAAAAAAGGTGATATGATTGTCATGACTTATGAGAAACTCTGTAAATGTACCAATAAAGATTCCCAGTGCTCAAAGATAAATTTAAAAAAAAAGACATACACAGAGAAATTATAAACAGATCCATGCAAACTTCCAAAAAATGATGATGGAGATGAATACTCATGAGCCCTCCTACCTGAAGGAACTGTTGTGCCAAGTCTTGGTGGCATGACTTTGATTTAAGCAGGGTCCTGTTGACTGTAGCAGAGCCCTTCTGCAACACCTGCCTAGCCTGGGTAAGTGTGAGAGTGGACCAAGAGCCCCTCTTCACCAGTGTATCGTCCTTGCTTCCCCTAGTTCTTCCTTCCTCTTCCTTGGATCCTACTTGTGTTGTTGGACATGCCAGGAACTTGAGGTCACTGCTGCTTTTGGAGGTCTTGAGAGTATGTGCAGAAATTGTGTTATAGCCCTGTGGAATATGTCTTGGAGGGGCCTGGCTGTCTGACACCGCTCTGCCAAGAGTCATCATGCTCAATGGGTTGCGGTAACCTACAGCTATAGTGCCAGCTTTGGTAGTGTCAGTGTCCAGGGCATCATCTGAGCCCCAGAGGCCTAGTGTACTAGGTCTAGGTCTCTGCTTTTGCCCTTCAGTCTTAGCCCTGTCTTTACTTTTGCTCCTGCGGGTTGGTCTACCACTATCCTCACCACCTCCTGTAGTCCCAGTCATTCCTCCTGCAGAGCGCCCATTTAAGCTACCCTTGATTGCAGAGTTTTCCAAGGACTGAGACTTGGCAAACAGCTTCTGCACAGAATGCATCAGGTGGCGTATGCGTCCTGGGCTTTCACTGCGTTGCTTTGACATACGGCCTCTGTGGAACTGCAGTGTACTGAAGCCATCACGCTGTAGGGGCAGGTGCCTCTCTAGCTGATCCAGTAGGCTGGAAGGTAACCGATTCATCTTTGCTGCTGCTGCAGAGGAGATAGTGGCTGATCCACTGGTGATCATAGGGGCACCAGTCAGGCCCAGACCCAAGCCCATACCCATAGACAAGGATGTGGATAGTGTCCCTGCCCTGCTGCCCTGCCCAACTCCACCACCACTAGCCATACAGGCCTGGGAGCAGTCAACCTGGTCAGTCTGAGAGGTAAAATGCAGACGAGGGAAAGTGCTGCTGTTGGACATCTGGCTGAAAGGCAGCAGGCAGTCAGGAGTCAAGGTGGTGGGGCTGGTGGGAGGGCACTGGTGGAGATGGGGGTCCAGAGTGCCATAGTGGTTTATAGTAGGGCTCAACAGAAAGGAGCTGTGAGGGTCAGAGGTCAAAGGACACAGAGGCTTCTGGGAACAGCCCGCTGGTTCACACGAGTCAGACAGGTGACGACTGCGGTTGGCTCCTAACCCTTTCATGGTGGCTGAGGTATTGTCCTTAAAACATCTCTCCAATTAGCACGGGTCTAATGACCTGCTGGGCCCATTCTGCAATGTAGAAAAACAAAAGACACAGAGAAAACACTTGATTAAACAATGGAAATTCAAGTCTCTGCCGCTCAGTACATGCAGTCTGTTAATGAAAAGCGCAAATACAAAAATGTAAAGACTTCGGGCACATTTGTGCCATATTTTTGTTATTTCCATCGACTGATTAGCTTTTCTTTTTTCTTTTTTCTACTCTTTTTTTAGTCGCCCTTTCCAAAAGTAATGTTTAATTTTTTGAAAAATGTACAGGTGTTTGTCCAATTCTAGGGATTACTGACAGTCCACAACAGTAAAATAGCCATTTATGAACAATTTAAAGCTTCAGAAAAGCAACTCTACATTCTTATATTTAAAGCTAATGACCAAATTAGAGTTGGAGCACATTTAGAAGTGTTAATCCCTCTGTGTCCTTGGATTATCAGAGTAGTAACTGGGCTGAAAAAAAATTGTGTGGTGCATTTCAAAGAAGAAACACAACAGAGAAAATAATGTGGAAAGGAGATCTACTGTCCTCTACAGTACTGTAAGTTCCTGCATACTGTAAATTGTTTAAAACAACACACCACTAGGTGGAGCACCAGTAGCAAGTGCATACATAACAGTGTGTTGCTTGAGGGGAAATTTACACACACATTTTGTATTTGGCTCTTAAAGTACACTTCAAATTTAATATATCAAGCTTTAATGAAGTATATGTGTATGAAATATTAAAATAATCCTAGCATGCGATAGAAAATTTTATTGCTATTTAAACAATCTGAACACTTTATAAGCAGTTTTCCTTCAATCACTGTCTCTATTATTCTGCCGCTGAATACATAAGCGCAATAGAGCCACAAGATTGAAAAAACAAAAGACAGTAAATCACATATTATTCACAGGGAATAGAAGAAGCTATTCAGCTTACTGTATGAATTGTTTCATCAAAGCAGGAAAATAGACAGCCAAGGGCCCAATATAAGACATCATTATGATATACAGCCTGGAGATACTACACTGACAATGCATAGGAGAACGATTTTGTGACTCATACATGTAAATGAGCTTTATATTTAAGAAGCACCATTTGTCTCCAAAGCAGGAAATAAACCCTCATTTCCACAAATCATTTTTGGTCCTTTGCCATCCTCTCAAATCTACTTACTGTACTAGGAATTGTGATTCTTTCTTTTCTAACTAAAGGGAACAATAAATCTTCCCTAAAGCTCACTAAAAGAAGAATGTTGAGACAAAGCAAATATTTTGCAGTTGCACTTCAGAAGAAACTAAATTGGGTACAAGCGGAAATAAAAAACAGAGAGCAATCTGAAATAAAACTTCACTCTAATGCCCATGTCACAGCTGTAACCAGCAAAGTGACAGGGGATGACAGCTCTGATGTGCAGCTAATGGCTGTTTTTTCACTGCCTTTTTTGGGGTAACACTAAATCTAATGCAGCCGCCTAGTCAATAATACACACCACAGTTTCCAGTGCAACAACGATAATTTTAACATAACACTTCATCATCTATTGCATAAGATGTATCTTTGTCATAAAGGTCTGGCTAAGTGCCTCAGCAACACATCAGCAGGATGACCATAAGCAGAAAAATAGACACACAATAGAGAGCAAATCAAGGAAAGAGGGATATTTGAGGGCGACTGTCATGTGTGTCTTCTATCACAGGTTTATTCATCCTCAAAGCTCACTATGAAAAGACAGTAATATTGCATCAAGGTTATGAAAACTCAGAATTCACAAAGCAGAAATCCATGTTGCATTAAATTCGCTCCAACAGATGCTGTCTGTATCAGAGTGGAGTGACTCACCGATCAGTCAATGGTAAGAGCCCTCTCCCACAGCAAGCATGAAATCTTGCCTGGGAGCTGAATGCAGAATGTTAACTGCACACATTTTCATTTTGCTGTGTTGGTTTGTCACTTCTTACATCTCTCCGACCTCCCATACACAATTTACAGTGAGGGAGCAGCCACTTATCTGAGTCAGTGTTCCTGGACGGGCGCAGCAGTGTGCTGACAAATACACCAGCGTTTTACAACGGCACAGGCTGCTGTAATTCATCCGCCCAAGCTGACTGTAGCCCCACGTGTTCGCGTCCTGTAGGTGCCACTGCTGACAAACTGACACACACCTACACCGACACACACAGAAACGTGCTAAATCGCCCACCTACCCATCCACCGCACCAACGAAACCCTGTCAAGTGTTGCGCATCACAGGGGGAAGATGAGAAAGAAATACTGTTCACAGTTCATGTAACTCTGTCACAGGTTCAGTGCATCTGTCTGTCTGTGAGATGGTGACCAGAAGGCTACTGCATAATTACAAGGTGAATGAATCCTTAGACTGCAATGAAGATGGCACATTTAAGACCCTGTTTCACATGCTCACACACACAACACTCGTGTAGCAGTGACTGGATGAACAAACAATTTTTTTCATTCACTGGTTGACAGAAATGTCTTTAACTAGCAGTTCCAGGTACTGTATTGTCATTCAGTATCTAAGGTGTGACCTGTCAGTGTTATACTAGCTACAGCTGTGGTCTGCTTAGGTAGTGTGGTAAGCAATTTTACAGTTCTTTGAGTATTCTGATCCCATTTTTGGAAGTAAACTATGGAAGACCACAACCGTCATTATATATAATAGTAAAAGACACACAGAACTTGTTGTAAATGATAATTTGCTTTAATTGTCAGAATGTATGAGAGTTAGAATTGTTGAGAGAGACGGTATGAATATCTCTACAGTGAGTATTTATGTATTTGAAAAACACCTATAAGTCGTGCATGTTATCTTCCTGAAACCCCAGGTCCTCATATTACATTACATTTTGGCATACTTTGTTAAACTTTATGGTATTACACAGTGAAATAAACTCGTTGTACCCATATGAGGACAAGCTTTCATTTAAAAACCAATTACTTCCTTTTCAAAGATGACATTCAGTTTTTATACTTATTGGGTCCAACTAACCCCAAATAGCTGGGAGAAATTAAAAAAAACATCACAAACAAGAGCTCAGGACTCAGGAGGTTAAGATATGAAAAGAAAAAGAGTGGTGAATGAAAACACAGAATATTATTAAAAAATCTTACTCAAAAGCAAATTAAGTAACTTGATAAATGTACGGATTTAATGTAAAACTAAAACGAACAATATGCTTAATGAAACAAAAGCTGTCCCTAATGATTTATTCACTGGATATATGTTTGCTAAAAAATGAACATTTATAATTATCTTATGTGTAAATAATTTTTGATGAAAATCACATTAGAACTGTTGATATTGGAGTTTCTTTACTAGAAGTTAACAAGAAATAAAATTTGGTTTTAATCAGATTTTCATGCTTAATTTGCTCCTTTTGATGTGAAAAACATGTTTTAAACTGGCGACCTGCTCAAGGAGTAGAATATTCAGAATATTCAGCTTCTTGTGCTATTACAGCTGGGATACACTCGAGCCCACCCTCAACCCTGAACCGAATAAGCATTTAAGAAAAAGAATGGGCGGATGTTTACAGTAATATTATTTACCTCAGGCTACTTCTCAAAACAGAGTTACAAAGTACTACACGTGGGAAAATCAAGATAAAACAAGTCAGTACGCTGAAAGTGAAATAAAATTGCTAATTTCCTTACATTGTGTGGACGGAATAAATATTCAGTTATTTAAGGAAAAAGGTTAAAAATGTCAGTGGTACCATGCAATTGCTTATGTTAAAATAACAAACTGTAAAGACCTAACTATTAGATGTATTATCACACAAACAGAACAAAAAGGCCAGCAAATGATCACAACATCTGGAGCTTGAGAGTTTGCGGTTAATAACATTGTCCCTGCTAGCTACGCAATAAACTGAATATCATTTTATTAGATTTGATAAATATATGTACATGATTTATTTATGTATTTTCCTAGGACAAAGATAATTTAGGGAGTCTTCAATGATTAGTGAATCATTGGTAAGTTCAAAACAATACTCTGGCAAAGAAAAAAATGCATAATAATTAATTCAGTTAACAATTAACCGACTGCTCATTTGAAATATAATATGTCCACTCCTCCATTTCCTTCCATCTAGATCAGGGTTGCAAGGTAGCTGAAGCCCATCCCAGCTGTCAGAAGACCATTGGATTGGTGCACCCTGAACACGTCGTGGGACAAATGCATCACACCTACAGTCAACACAGAATCCCTAATTAACCTAACATGATGTCTTTGGATTGTGGGAGGAAACCGTAGCACCAAGACTGAAACCACCCAGGTACAGAGACCACATGCAAACTCTACACATGAAGACACTAACTGACCAGGAGGTTCTACCCAGAGCCTTCTTGTTGTGAAACAGCAATGCTAAACAGTACACCACTGTACTGAACTCAGGTAAAGAGAATACAATTTGCTCATATTTTTCTTCTGCAGTCTGAAACCCCATTCTCCCTGTGACAAATCACACAGAAAAAAACCTATAGTCTTTTTTATCAGCTAAAGCAGACTGAAGAATCACCACCTATTCTCCCCAGACTGCAATATACTGCTGAAAAGGTTAAAAGAGCTAAACTGGAGAGACTTTAAAAAGAATTGGGATGTTTCAGGCTCTACAATGTGTAACATCAAGAGTTCATAATGAGCGCTAAAGCTGGCTTCATACTGGGAAATAAAATTGGTTTAGCATTCATGCACAGTACTGAAAACACACTTAAACTCCTATTATGATAAACTAGATTTCCCTGCTTACCGAATTTGCAGACAACAATTCCGTTTTATTTTTGGCCACTCGGGTGCTGCAAGAGCAATCTGTAAACACGACATTGACATATTATCACCTTTTAAGCTGATATGTTGAACTTGTTAGCAAACAGTTTCCTGTTTACACAGCCTGCAGACACAATACAGAGCAACATTATCCTTCATTTGGAGCTGTGCCGCTGGCCACCTGACAAATTTAAGAGCAATATTTGCTCTTCTTAAAGAACAATTTTATCTCAACTAACTCTTGAGGTAAATAGCTGCTAAATGCACAGTTATGATAGCAGCTGGTTGGTAACTGTTTCTGTTTGGTGCTCAGCAGGTAATGTATAGTGAGTTTTTTATGAGCAGTGGGAGTGATCCGGGGGAGCTGCGGACTCAGGTTATAGCTCTGAGGGGCTTAAGCTGCTCCATTCACAGTATACATAATCAGAAGACTCAGCACATACTGATTACAGCTGCTTTAAATTCACTAAAGGAGTTTCATTTCAAGTTAGCTCTCTGTTCGAGTTAAAAAATAAAGCCACAGACTCAAGAAGCCACTTGAGTCATTGGGTCAGTTCAGTTTGAATGCAATGACATTGACAGTGGCTCCATTCTCTCGTCATGCTAAATATTATAGATAGCCCACCACACAGGTTTTAATTGTCTGAACTGTGGTACTTGGAGATATATTGAAAAGTGGTTTAAAAGATTTAGACAGAAACATTAATATAACCCATTATATTTTAAATTGTACTCAAATAAACAGTGGCACACAGTTAACTCTGCACTGTTGGAAGACAGGATCAAGGGTTCAAATGTCCTATATAGAAACAG
This sequence comes from Tylochromis polylepis, assembly GCA_015107715.1. Taxonomy (NCBI): domain Eukaryota; kingdom Metazoa; phylum Chordata; class Actinopteri; order Cichliformes; family Cichlidae; genus Tylochromis; species Tylochromis polylepis. The sequence goes on from VVHJ01025715.1 coordinate 46,739, forward strand.
ATTCCCATCTTTAAGTGAAATTTTAATCAGTCAGGGCTCCTCACTGGCTGATTTATTAAAGTATTCCTATTATACTGGCTGTTACTGTATGCTGTGTTCATGCTCGTATATATGATTTTTTTGAGTTGGCCCCGATACAACGTTGCTTTCGCATGCTATTGTGTTGGAAAATCAAAGCCAGATGACAAAAAATAAACGAGCTCAAATATTATCAAGGCTGCAGCTTTGCAAACAGAATAAACGCTCATTGTTGGAAGACGTTGGTGACTTCCCAAATACCTTGTGTTAATGTCATTTTCTGAGTAGGTTATCAAGAGAAAAATAAATCCCAGCAGAGAAAAAATATTTTTAGGATCCTTTAGATTATGCATCAGATTTTTTCACCATTAAGTTAAAGATATTTTTGATAATTAGGGAACTCCTGCTCAAACAAAATGAAAAAAAAAACAACTATCTCAATCAAAAAAATTAGCTCCTGTGAAAACTAAGGCCTCGAATCAGAAGTACCTGACTCCGTGGTATAATTCTCAAACACGGAGCCTAAAGCAGATAACTAGTAAGCTGGAGATGAAATGGCGTGTCACAAATTTAGAAGATCATCATTTAGCCTGGAGAAATAGTTTGTTGCTTTATAAGAAAGCCCTCCGTAAAGCCAGAACATCTTACTATTCGTCACTGATTGAAGAAAATAAGAACAACCCTAGGTTTCTCTTCAGCACTGTAGCCAGGCTGACAAAAAGTCAGAGCACTGTTGAGCCAACCATCCCTTTAACGTTAACTAGTAATGACTTCATGAACTTCTTTACAAATAAAATTTTTATCATCAGGGAAAAAATTACCAATAATCATCCCATAGATGTAATATTATCTACAGCTACTTTTTGTACCATTGATATTCATTTAGACTCCTTTTCTCCAATTGATCTTTCTGAGTTAACTTCAATAATTACTTCCTCCAAACCATCAACATGTCTTTTAGACCCCATTCC
>VVHJ01025718.1:0-19981 GCA_015107715.1 Tylochromis polylepis
CAAAAACATTGTTAAATATCAACACTTCACCGAGTTCTTTTGATTCCTCAGAGGCATCCAATGGAAGACAAAACACTGCTCAGTAGGCCATTTCACATTTTATTCTCTCACACAATACTTCTAGAAGGCAGATGCGTCCTGCATGACACGTTGCCGAGGATCTCAAAATGGTGATCAGACACTAACAGTTTTATTACCGGCTACTCCATTCTAATCTAAACAACAGCATTTCAGTAACTTTCCACCAAGAGATGGTTCCCTGTTATCTACTATTCTGCAGGCAAATGTGGGGGAGAGTCTACAACATTCTGCCACTGAAGGACACACATCATAATGCCTTTATTATTCAGGGCCGTGTCCACTTAATACTACACTATAAGATTATATGACATTTTGATTAATATAAGATTAATATAAGGCACAGCATTAAAACACTTCAGGTAACTTAATCCTAACAGTGTTTTATAAAGTTAATATTACTTATATACTATTATATTAGTTATAATAATAATAATAAAAAATCATCATCATCATCATCATCATCATCATCATCATCATCATCAGTAGTAGTAGTAGATCTAGTCACACCTACAGTGCGGTTAGTTGGTTAGCTGTGCTCCACACAGTCAATAAGAGGGTCTGGACCTGTCAATAAGACTCTTATGTGTACTAATCTAGTAAATTTAATTCATTGCAGCTACGTTAATAATACATGGTTGACACAAATCCGGAAAGGTACCCCTGGTCTTGCATTCAAGAATTAATGGATAACGTTAGTAATTATATTTTAGCATAAAAATTGGTGTGGTGTTCTAATAAATATGTTAGGGTTAATTATGTTAGGCTCTGAGTATATTCAGAGTCATGAACACTTACATACACCTTTAACTTTCAACTACAGTCTAAGGACATGCAGTAAACATATGTACACACTTACATGTCTGCAACTACAACCACAGTGATCTTGTCAGGACACACTGGGAATAATTTCAATTCAGTTCAGTTTTATTTATAAAGTGTCAAATCACAGCAACAGTTGTCTCAAGGTCCAGTTTGCACATTCTGTGCTTTCTACCTTTTCTTGTCACCAGTACTCCTACCTCTGTACAATATGTTAATTGTAGTAGTTATATGTATGTTGTCATGGTTTTACCCTCAGAAAAAAAAAAAAAAATAGCTGGTAACATTTTCATATGTAAGCAAGCTGAAATGAACCATTGCTTTGCCAGTGTGGTGTCTGCAGACTGGGAAGCCTTTTGATGGTTTTAATTTCAAGCACCCCAGCCCTGTCCTGTGTGTAAAGGTCTGCAAAACAACCATCTACAGCAGCTGTGAACGGGGCCTTGTCAAAATATGGGACATGGAGAATGCAGCACTGCTCCGGGTGAGAAGCATTTGTGAAAAATCAAATACAGAAAACTTTGTGTCGTCTGAAGCTGATGAAGCATTTCCGTTTGTCCATATGTTGTTCATCAATGTCCTATCTTCCACAAGACGATTAATGCCCACAGGAGCGCAGTGAAGTGCCTGTTCCTTGACGACTGGCACCTTCTATCTGGGGACTGCACTGGGAAGGTCATGGTGTGGAGCATCAACCATAATGTTGAGAAGTGTCTTATAACCTTCAGCCACCGAAAGTAAGCATGTAACCTCTGAAGCTGCCATGCAGAACAATTTAAATGTGATCTTACTAGGAATACAGGATCTTCTGATTGTTCTGCAGGGAGGTAAAATCTCTTACGCTGGTCTACCTTCGTGTTATTACTGGCTGTGTGGATGGAAAGATTCGCATATTTAATTTCCTCACTGGAGATTGTTTGAGAGAGATCACAGCAGAGGCCAGAACAGATTGTCTCCTGTCCCTGCACTTCCTTGACCAAAGGTGAATCGGATGACTCGCATGAGCTTGATTATTTTTCTCTTATTGCACAATTTTTCTTACTGTGGTCTCTAGCTTGATACTATATTTTGTCTCACTAATGTTCCTTAGTATATTAGTGAACACGATATACAGCGTGAAGCTCTTCCAGTTTGCCAAAGTGTTGTGGGATTATTCCAGTTCCTCACCGGGAGACCGCTGTGATGTGATGCCACAGGATAGTTTGGTTTCTGAGAAATCTGCAGCTTCTCTCAGAAAGTTTCCTCTTTCCGCTGCTGGGGGAGGTGGCGTGGCACGGTTGCCTTCAACCACCCAAAAGATTCACAGCTATAACTGTATGAAACCAGAGAGAGGTGAGCGGCTTCACCGGACCCACATCCTGTCTTCCCCCATTAAATGTCAAACACAACGTAAGTATGCTCAAGGTGAAAGAAAAAAATCTGCTTTAAATTTAGTTGATTTGTGTTGTGAGTGAATTATCTTTCTTTGCAGCCAGAGTGTGCGGCGAGATTGCTAAACAGTCAGTGAAGCTTAGCGAGAAGGCGGCAACTGAACGGATAAAGAAGAGGGGCCTTCATCATCCTCTGACACGGGACTACATCCACCTCCGGGTTAACACTATCCTGAGGTCTCAGTGTGCGGAAGAAGTCAGCATCAACATGGAGAGCAACGCTAGACTGAGAGATTTGTGGGGGCCTCACACAGCTAAGGCTTCTCTGCACTCATCTCCAAAACAGAGCATGCACATGCGTTCACTGCAGAACACACATGATGGTCATCCCAGCAGAGCCAAGACCTGTGTCCCGGTTGTGAAACGAACTATCACTGAACATATGACAAACGAACCACAAGGGAGAGATGTTTCCACTGCCCCTGGGAACACAAGAAGAACCTTATAGTGTTTACACACTCAGGCCAATCAAAAGGTGGCCATAGACTTATCAGTACATCTTCATAAGATCACAAATTAATCCAAAATGTTGCATAAAAACTAGTTTACCCAGGATTAACACTTTGAGTGGAAAGGATTCAGGCTGCTCAGTGACAGTGGTGGAAGCAAAGAGGGAGGTCACACAAAGCACTGACCAAAAACTGTCCAAGAGGCACACAATACAAAATGTGCATCAATAAATGACGAGCACTGCACAATACATGCTTTGCAGGTTTGTTTATCCAATTAACCTTAATGTGTTGTTTCATTAAAATTCCACTAGAGGTTAGTATTGTATCGTGATAGGTGGTCGAACAGCGACAAAGGCGTATTTAACACTGGTTCTGCAGTATGTTTGAGTTTTTTGTAATAATTACATTTATCATCACTTTAATTTGTTTTAATAATTGCAAAATAATTGCATTTTGTTTCCTTTAGAAAATGTTCAGTTTTTATATACTGTTTATGAAGGTTGAGTTAATAAGAAGAGGGAGAACCGCTAAGTTTCTAACTTTAATTTGGTTTTGTAGTTAGACTGTGTCAAAAAAGTAGATAATTTAATAGTAGTGGGTTTTACGCCTTGCCTATGAAAGTCTCAGATTCCAGCAGCTTATTATACTTTCACCTGTCACTCACATCACCACTGGCCATTTTAGTTTATCAGTCTCAAAAAAATAAAAAATAAAATAAAAAATTAAGCAACATATCTTTGTGGTCTGTAGCTTCTGTAATGCTTCAAAAGAGGTAAACCAGCTGAGTGAGCTGGGTTTGTCATATCCAGAGAGACCTTTCACCCTGCCACCTGCCCTCTAGGCCATGGTGCCTCGAGGGCATCATTAGAAGTCACGAAGGTTGAAGATCAGGGAGAGAAGGTCCTCTGCTTTAAGAGCAGCGGCACAACAGCTGGGCACCTTTGAATAACAAAGGGGTTATGAGGAGAACGGTCTTGGTAACACTTTGGGGAATCTCTTCTTTCATGAGCGCTCTGCAGATAATTTGATTTGGTCTGCAGAGAACTGGGGAGAATGGCTCTCCCTCCTTTTTTCCTCCTGCGCTTAACTGAACCCCCACAAGCTGAGTTTAGGTTCATCAGGCAGCACAGCCCCTCTTTTGTTTCATCAGGTATGGAGCCTCTTGTCCAGGAGCGTCAGAGCTGTAGGGGTGGATAACAAGCGTAAAATCAAAACAAAGTTAGAAAAAGAGGAAAGTCTTCATGCAGGAATGCTCCTAGACCTTCTGCTCCTTTGAGCTGGCCCTAGAGTTGGCTTGGGGAGAGGAGGGTACAGGTTTATTTATGCACGAGGAGAAGCGGGAAAGAAATGACATGTAAGACGCTCAAAGTTAAAAGAAAAAAAAAAGGTTGGAAGGGTTGGAAGTGGGGGAGAAGGCAACAAAAGGCAATTCAGTGCGCCCCAGCTGACATTCAGTCTACATGGATCTGCATCTCCAAAGGTGCATATTTGCATCATAGTTCATTTGTCAAATTAATTTTTCAAACGTTGTCATGCTGTGTCAGCAGCAGGTTTGAGCTTCCAACTTCATCTTAAATAGTACCATCTTTGCAGGCCAAGTCAGTCATGGTACAGAATGTGATTAAGAAAATAACAATCTGCTTTACTTTTGTATTTGCATGTAACTCAGACGGGTGGCTGACTTGCCTCGGAGCCAGTCAGATATTGCTGCGTTACTAAGTCTAGCAATATGGGCATCAGATGCAAAAGCTCAATGAATATGCAAATCACGTCATTCTCATGGGGAACTGAGTCATGATAAAAATGGTTTCCAAGTGTCCCCATTGAGGGAGACATACAGCCATGTGCTGTGCTGCATCAAAAAAAAGAAAAGAAAAAAAGAAAAAAGGAAGTAAAGAAAAGTTGTTGGAGAATGAAATTTGGGGTTAAACAAGGATCTTTATGAATAAGTTCAAGTTCCAACAGAGTAGTGACATCAACACATGGGAGCGATGACAAGTGCCTTGATCTCAGGACAGCTTTAAATGCCAGGCCACACGGCCAGCACTCTTTCCAACCGTCCCCTGTTAGCATCCAACGAAGCCAGACTGGAAACAAGATCCATATGCCTTTCTGACCTCATTTGCAGATAGAGATCGTAAGCGAAAGGGAATACAGCCACAGTGAAGGGAGGCAATTAACGGGAACACCATTACTGAGATATGGGACTGATTAACGGCTGTATCCAGCCAAGCCAAATAGATAAGAGGGAATCTGATTGCTCATTGACTGCTTCTCCGTGGTGCCTCCTCAGTGAGCAGGTTCTTGTTTTCTGGATGTTGGACCGTGCGGATATCAAGGCCCCCTTGATTGAGCCAAAAAAGAGTAGGGTGAAACCGCTGTGACCGCACATCAGGAAGATGATCAAAGAGGCTAATGCTGGCTTCTGGCTTCTCATATACAAGGCTAAACCCCAACAGATGATTGTGCAAAGTTGTTACTCACAGAGGGCTCACTGCTAACACATGTCATAGTGCACTGATATGAGCAACACCTCATGTACTGGTCACTCCATTTAAACAGTCATTGTACAGTCGGACTGTAAAAGATGCAGAGACTTTTTTTCCTCCTCGCTTTAAATTTTGTTTGTGTCTAATTAAGTTGAAACTTTTGCATTTCCCATTTATGAATTGACTGATTGTCCTGCGAGACCATCTGCTGTTATAATGTGACATCTGGAATGTATTGTGATAATTGCAAAGAGATTATTTTCCCTCTACAAGTTCTATTTTATACAAAAGACAAATGCAAAACAAACAGAAACAGCTTTAATTAAACACACTAGTGCTTTAACAGCAGAGGCTATGGCATGTATTACGTTTATTAGTATTTTAAGGTACCATTGATTTATGGCGCTCGTCCTCTGGGGGGCCAACTGTCTCCATTTATAGAAATGTTCAGGCCTGTGTGTGTCAGCCAGTCAATCTGTGTGTTTTTAACTGACTCTCAGTCTTTGGTAAGATGGTTTGTGTTAACTTAAGGAATTGATGAGAGACATCTTTAAATTACTTCAAGCTTCATGTATATATCAGTGTAAATAACCACTGCAACCATTGTATATTATTCCCACCCCACTTCTATATGAGCTTACATTGCATGTCAGCACGATTGCGTTTCAGTGCACGGTTATTAAACCAAAGTGAAGGGTGTCTTGAATTGACCTGTGCTCTCAATGGCCCTCAGTCTTCACAGAGGTGTTCCAGACACTTGTAGGCGACAGTGTTAAGTGTCATAATTTCACTATTTTCTCAGACATAAATGCAGAGACGTAAAAGTCAAAGGTCAACTGCATAAAACTTCCCTATTTAGAGGTCAGTAGACGCAATATTGTCTGGGGAGAGGGGGTGGAGTGGCACCTTGGAACAAGAAGGCAATTCACAGAGGAAAAGTTGCATCTGGGTCTACTTCCTGCCACAAGACGAATGGAAAATTAATTGTAACACAGGACTACAAAGGTCTTCATGCACCACAGAAGAAGAATAATACACTTAAGTGAGCCCAGAGCTGCAGTGGAGGATTAGAGGTCTTGTGCTGGATGCAGTTCTGCTTCAGTGAGTACGTGAGAGGTGGCTGGTTACAATACCAACTGTTTCTGTTTACAGCTCTAATTTTTTAACCACACTGACAGCGGGAAAAAGTTTGGGGCGGCTAATGGACATCTACATCAGTGCTTTCTTCATAGTTCAACTTCAAAGCCTGACAAACAATTAGCCACTCGGTCATGTCAAGTACAGATGTTTGGTCTCTGATAGCAGCAGAGCTCTTGCTGTTTGGAGAAGTTACGGTACCTGATAAGAAAAGGCCCCCAGCAGTGTAGTGAGAGCGCACTTTTAAGGGAGCCTTTATTGGTGGATTTTGATTCTGAAATGGAAAATCTGATGGATGGGGCTCTTCTATAGGAGGTTATTTCACAGCAAAAGATTTCTACCTCACGTTAGCAGCAAGATAAATTGCCACAATACTGAAGCAGTTCAGGAAACCTGTGAAATAATCCCTGATGATTGGTCCTGCAGTTAAATCAACTTCCTATAACCCAGCGAAAAAGAGTCACAACAAATACCATTTTCCAGACACGATAACTCGACTGTTGTTTGTACAGTAAATACTCTCTGGGCTTCTCACTCTCTCCTCGTTTGACCCTGGCCTAGGAAGAGCCATTTTTGGAGCTGGGGAGAACCAACGGGTGTCCTAGTTTAGATACTTCACAGCTCAACGGGTGCCTTAGCATGTTGATACAAGTGCTGGAAAATAACACGCAGTGCAGTTGATTCATGTCATTTGTGTTTTTTACTAAGTTGTCATGTGTGGGATTATTTTTTAGGAGACCTGGGGATAAAACTGACCCATATTAGCAGCAGATGTTTTGGGTCATTGAGTGTGTATTATGTGTTTTTCCGAGAGGTTTGTGGTGAGAGGCATACCATGGCCGCCAGAGGGGTAGTTGTTTGAGAAAAGGAGCATTTGCAACTTGATGGCAGGTGAGCTTTTGACTTGAAAGGAGCGAGTTAAACTGTTAGACCAGTCAGGATAATCTTGAGGGTTAAAGGTGAAAGACTAAAAAGGCTGTTTTATCAACAACTGTCACCCTGCATGCTAACAATGGTGTTTGAAACACACTGCAGACCCCAAGTCAAAACATCAAGCATAATTTTGTTTAAGACTATGAGTGTAGGTTTGACTTAAGTTTGCTTGCAGAGTCATTGCACCCATAAGACAGACACCAAGCCTTTGTGTAGTCAGCACTGTGCCAGAATTAGACATATTGGGATTTTTTTCCTTATCACTTTCTTGCTAAAAGACAATGAAAAGAAATCCTAGTCCCATGTCTATATAACATGATATTAAAGACAAGACTATTAATATGAAGACTAATGGCAAACTGCTTGAAGCTGCTTATTTGCTTTGCTTGAAAATGCTTACTTGCAACACTGTATAAATACATGTATGAGAGTTCTTCACAACAATTTTTTTGTTCATTAAATCCGCAAGTATTCTTTTGCCATTTGAATGCATCACATTTTTATTCGTTTGGAGTTTTGTTTCTCTTCACTCGGTGCAATATGTATCTTTGGCTCGACTTTTCTCTCAGATGACTAATGATGATTTCCAAAAGTATTCACTCACCCACCCAGATATACAATTCAGGTATTCCAATCGCCTCCATGGCGACAGGTGTATAAAATCAAGCAACTAGGCATGCAGACTTCAACAAACACTTGTGAGAGAATGGGTTGTGGCGTCAGCAGATGGTGAAGTGCATAGTGTGTAGAGGCCACCTACTTTCTGACGAGTAAGTAGATACAGAACTTCAGGCTTCATGTGGCTTTCAAATTAGCTCAAGAACAGTGTATAAAGAGCTTCATAGAATGGGTTTCCATGGCCGAGCAGCTGCATCCAAGCCTTACATCACCAAGTGCAATGTGTGTTGGATCCAGTGGTGTAAAGCACAGCACCACTGGACTCTAGAGCAGTGGAGATGTGTTTTCTGGAGTGGTGGATCATGCTTTTGGCAATCCAATAGATGAGTCTGGGTTTGGCAGTTGTCAGATAAATGTTACTTGGAAAGTTTGGTGGAAGGGGGGTTATGGTGTGGGGTTGTTTTTCAGGAGTTGGGCTCGGCCCCCCGAGTTCTACTGAAAGGAACTCTTACTGCGTCAGCATACCGAGACACTTTGGACAATTTAATGCTCCCGACTTTGTGGGAATGGTTTTGGGATGGCCCCTTCCTGTTCCAACATGATGGTGCACCACTGCACAAAGCAAGGTCCATAAAGACGTGGATGAGCGAGTTTGCTGTGGAAGAACTTGACGGGCCTGCACAGAGTCCTGACCTCAACCCAATAAAACACCTTTGGGAAGAATTAGAGCAGAGACTGCAAGCCAGGCTTTCTCATATTAAACCCTATTTGTTTGTGTTTATTTGTTATTGTGTGGTATTTGTTGATGAGCGAATACTTTTGGCAGTATAGTGTATCTTCTCCCTTTAGCCACTAATATATCTCTGTAGGCTAACTTTTTACCATGTCTGGCTAGACAACATACAATGACAGGGAAAAGGCAAAGGTATACAACCTATAGAAAAGGTATGTTTAAAAAAGAAAGATGCCAAAAAGAAAAGACAGAAAGCATAAAAACAAGCTAGAAGCAGAAACAGTGACTTAGTGAGCTCAGGATATAAATACCAAGTGTGCTGATTAGGTGAGTGGAAACAGGTGAGCAGAGTGTCAGGGAAATCAGATGATACAGCAGGCTTCAATGCAAAGCAGGCTGGAGTCGGTCTGAACATAAATTACAGGAACACAAAAGCCAGAATAAATGAATGAGTAAGACTGAAAGACAAAATCTGCAAGATATTCTGTGAGTCTTATGGCTCTACATTTAGCTGAAACTCACTATAAAGTTCGGCAAAGTTAAGGAGGGCTTATAAAAATCAAAATATCATATACATCTCTCCAGACAGAAGGTTATAACCCTAAGTATTTCAAAATAACTTAAAAAAGACTTGATATACTTATTAAAACTGTTAATAAATCCAGGCCACTTCATTTCTTTTGAGCCAAAGATGTCTCAGTGCCTGGTTGAAATAACTTAACCAATCTATCATTTCCAAATTTTTCCATATTAAAATGAAACTTTTCTTTTTGCCAGCGGCGAGTGAGATGCTGCTAAGCATTAAGACAGGTCTCTTGTCATATTTCGATTCATCGAGTGCTGCAGCCTCTCACCCTGCCCTCCCCCCAGTCTACAGCTGTTAAAACACCCCACATTATTCCCATAATTGTTTCAGTGTGTGGGCTGTTATTTTAATGTGCCAAGCTGGATGAGTCGGGAATCGAAAACCGTTGTCCCATATGAGGCAAGTGGTCTTTTGACTACTGACATTCCTTAGTGTATAAAACAAAATACAGCATCATATAGACAGACGCGTAGTGAAACGTCTTACAAGTCACCCAGAAACATTCATGCCTGGGTCTGCCATGTTTAACATTTCTGTAATATTTTTTCCTTCCAATTGCAGCAAGACTAACTGTGACACATCTGTTTGGCGACGGCTCACGTGTCTGATTTGCATTTCTTAAAGTGTGGAATTGATATGGAGGGGTAAAAATGAAGTGAACAAAGACAACTTTTCTCAGAAATAATGGCGACTTTATGGACTGATATGAATTAACAAGTTCTCCACGATACACATGTGTTTCTCAAGCATTTCCTTTTGGTTATAATAAGAGGTTTTTTTTAGTGACTTACAATTTGAAGTTTCAAATTTTTCCAACATTTGCCCGAGGTTAGGAGCCAAAGAAGTTTCTTTTCCAGTTTTGAGTTTTTTTCTCCTTCATTTGTGTTCACTACGTAACTTTATTGCTAATTAATCATTTTTTCTTACCCCTTTTAAAAGGTGTTTATGTTTCTTAACCACTAAATAAGATTTAGCGATTTAACCAGAAATTTCTTGGCCATTGCTTATAAACCTGTCTGCCAGTAATTTTTCTTGGTTCCTTCGTTGGAGCACAATGGCTTTATGGTTTTGGCTGCTTTCTCACTACGTTGGTGTTTTATGTAACCTCCCCTCTGTAGACATTTAATAATTACAATCCCCTTTTTCTTTCAACATCTGTTAACAGCTGCAAGAAAATTAATTTGAAGCCAAAGCTGGAGACAAAAAAAAAAGAGATAAAAATGACTACAGAATCACAAGAAGCCTCTCTTCAGCAGCACAAGCCTGAAGGTTTATAGTTCTCACTCAGAAAATCTCTATAAGGTGAGATAAAGAATGTAACCGATCCTTATGTAGCTGCAGCTTCTAACAGTTACGAGTGTGTAAAAGGTGCTCTGCGGAGGCGTTCGGGTTAGTGTGGTGTTTTTCGTCAACAATAAAAGCATGAAGTAAGAATGACATAGCTGGAGTTGTCTTTCCTACACAAGCTGCGCACAATAGCTCACATTTTGCAGGGGATAATGAGTGTCTGTTGGCTTGGATTGCCATCTAGTTACAACTCCTCTCAGGGACTGTGAAAAAGCTAAATTTCATGTTTAGTGGTTGCAATGGAATGCGAGCTGGTTTATGATATGGCCCTGTTATGGTCACCCAATATCTAAACAACATGTTGAAGGTTGCAGAGAGTTATAGAGAGAGCAGAAATTAAGGTTACACTAGGCACAAAGGATATCAGAAGTAATCTTTTGGCCGATGACATAAAAGCAGAGTCCATGACAATTTTAGCAAGCTGTTTCCAAAGACCAAGCCACTGCATGTGTACACAAAGGAAACCTGATACCTTATGTGATAAGTTGGCAATGTCAGACCACACTTTTCTTCTTGCAAGTGTCTACGTTTGTGTTCACAGTGTACTGATGTGGCTACATCAAAAGACGTCTTTACTGCAAGTCTGAAGCCGAGGCTTAGTCTCTTGAATGCAGTTTATGTGTTTTGAATAAACTGGCTTTACTTAAACCTCTCTGCCAGAGAGGCAGTGAAAACGAGCTGCCAGGGTCAATGCATTCCACAGTGATTTTACAGATGCAAATGTTTGGAATCTAAGAAAAAAAAATCACATTCAGAGATTTATTTCACACTTGCAACAATAAACACTTGACTCTCCAAACTGCCAAAATTCCAAAGATACATAATTTTGAGCTTGAATTTCATTTTCGATATAATTCCAAATAAAAAAAATTATATATTTGAGATAAAGAAACAAAGCAGAAAAACATAAGAAAATGTTTCCATTCCAATGGTTTGACTCGGAAACATCAGCTCTACTTTCATAGTTTCGGGATTGTGATGGTCCATTGATGGTTGGACTTTGTGGCTTTTTCCCCCACGCTTGAATTTACCAACAAATGGGGAAATAATTGTTTTATTATCTCACTAACAATGACTTTAAGGTAATGTGGGTGAAAGCAGCTATAAACAGCAACAGTAGGGAAAAAAATATTTATCATACAAAACAGGTCTGCATGTCTATTTAGCCCAAACATAATATAATATATTTTAAAAAGTCTCTGTAAACTGTGTATGAAATGTGGAAAATGCTGTTTAAATGCGCTGCTCATTTTGCTTAGACTGAACTGAAAGCTCAGCGAAATGTTATGGAGCTGGTCTCGCTAAATTAATTAAAGTTAAACTTAAATGGGCTGGAGGCAATCTGGCTCCAAATGTCATGCTTGCCCCTATAGAGCTGCAGTGACTATGGTGATTACTTAAGCGCTTGAGAAATTCATACTATTTAATTGTTACTATTTAATATACTCTATATGTACATATTTAGCACACTTTCTTATGGCTTATTGTATAGTCACCACTGATATTCTTGCAAAAGAGCTTTTAAATGTTTAATAAATAAGTTAAATAAATAAAAATAATACAAAATGGCATCAGTTTTTGTTTGCACACTATAATTACACAATGTGGCCATCAGAAAACAAATGGAGATTATTTTTGCATCCTAATTAAGTGATTATTTTGAGATGAAATGGTTGAAAAATTGCTGCGGTGACAACCTAATCATCACTTGCTTGCAAAAAGACAATACGTTCTTGAATTCACTGAACAGTGACAGAATCAACACAGAGAGCACACGCGGCCTCTTTTGTTCATGACGTGAGACACTAAAGCAGAATATCTCATGAATATCTGATGCACAGATTTGTAGCTCTGGTGGTTGAACCCAGTTTACACTTAGAGGCGGTATCTAAAATTTAGAAAAGTTTTGCCGTCCGCAAACAAATCTCTGAGTACTTCTTGAGTCCTTACATAAGAAATTATGTTATAGTGGGGTCTGCATTTTAAGAGACGCAGCAAACACTGCTGCAGTGCAAGTCTGGTTTGTCAAACAAAATACATTTCTGCATAACTAATGCGTCAAGTCCTATTAATAATAAAAATTTCATCAGTAACCCAGCAGTCTGTGTTATACATAAGCGCACACGCACAAGTGTACACACACTCACAGTACACAGTACATGGCACAGCATCGCTGATGGTCCTGCCTTTTTACTAATCTGTAACGAAACCCAACCTCAAAGGGCAACAATGGGACATGGTGGAGACTAATGTTTTGAAAAAGGGGTGAGTCACACTAAAATCCATCGGAACTGCTTTCCATGGCTAATTAAAATAAACCAGTGGCCTGCAATCACGGAGCCAATTGGCATAGGCCGTATAAACACCCTGCTGCCTTAAAAAGGGAACCCGTGATTCTTAAGGCCAAAACAGTGGCAGACTTCCAAGACGGGTTAGACTGAAAGTGCTGGGCTGGACGATGACTCAAAGGCCACATCTGGGATCACTGTGTCGTGAAAAACACTGGAGATGTTAAGATATCCACACAAACAGGCGCCCTGTAATATTTCTCCAAACACGCATGTGAATATTCCATATTTGACTGGCTTCCTCTCAGTGAAGTGTTTACCTCTGGTAATGTCTTCTCACAAGTGGCATGAAGACGTGACAGCGGATCTTGGCGTCGTGCTTGATCCATCCCAAATGGGCGAGCCATCAACGTGACAGTAGGTGAAAACAAATATGCCTCAAATCTCATGTGAAGCAAAGCTATCCCACATGGAAAGAAAGAGATTCCAGGAAGGACTGGGATGGGGTGAACCATCAAACCTGAGATTCGGGTAGTGATACTGGCAGAGAACTGACTGCTCCTATCTCCTCATTTCACCACTGGATTGTGCATGTGTTGAGTGTGCCATGAACTTAATTGTGCAAAGTCTGGCTTTTATGGAAATGCACATAAATTACTGCTGACCATATGTCTGTCCACAGTTTATGCATTTGTAGTAAATCAGCATGCATACCTGCAAATATTCCTACAAGCACAGAATATACACTGACAGAAAAAAAAATATCGAAGGGCACTCCCAGACAGACACGGGATTGGCTTCGTCTCAATCTTTCCGGCTCAATTTGCTGATTTTGGTCATAGTTTTATTGAACTAACTCTGTATACCTGGCTCACGCTCTCTTCATTCTTTGCAACAATAACACAACTGTGCCAGGAGGTTCCTGTTCTCACTGTTCGGGCTTTTACCACTTTCAGCAGGAACAGTGCCAGGCCCTGAAGACTTTTCATGTACACTGATGCGATTTTTGAGGTTTTCATTTATTTTGAGAAGGAAGAGTGCCACATCCACTTCATGTTTCATTCTTAAATGGTGCTCTTTACTGAAAGCTCAAATGCAAGATGAGACATTAGTTTTGAAGAGAAGTGTTTATCAGATTGGCCTTCCAGACATGCCACCACTTCCACATGGCTCCAACAGCAATAAAAATTATATAGTTTTTAATTATTTTTTATACTCTTATCATTCTTAATTTATTTTACCATTGCCCACTGACATCTCATCATCCATGTGGTTTGAGCACACAGGCAAAGAATAACACATCAAACCACACTGTGCAATATACAAGACCAGTGTGAAGGACAAGAATCACTTATCATTCCCATTCTGCTGTGTAAACAATCTGCTGTAGGTCAGTGGCTACAGCACTTGTGCTGTTACAGCACATATAAACACACCTTGGATGATGAAAAAGGTGCTAACAGGGTCCAGAGCGTGAAAAGAGAGCACAGTTTTCTTTTGCAGAGGGCAGATCATGATTTGTACCACAATATAAAGGAAGACTAAACAACAATCGATTGGTTTTGATCCATTCAAAAACAAGGATAAGCAATATGTTGCACACATGGAATAGACTGGCACTGACATAGCATTTTTCTCATCTTACTGACCACTCAAAGTTCTTTAGACTACCAGCCACATTTGCCCATACACATTAAGCACTTTGCCGCACATCTATGGTGAGTTCAGAAACAACAGTTAACCTAACATGGATGTCTTTGGATTGTGGGTAGAACCACCCGCAGACACAGAGAGAACATACAAACTCTACACAGAAAGGCCCCAGCTGGGGTCCAAACCAGAAACATTCTTGCTGTGAAGCAACTGCTCTAACACTGCACCACCTATAGAAGCATGTCATCAGGTAATTAATATCCATCCATCTATTCATTCATTTTTGTTGGGGTAGAAGTCTAAGCAAAGCGGCCTAGACTTCCTCACTGTCTCCAGCTCTTCTTGGGGGGAGGATCTCCAAACCGCCCGAGAGACATAAACTTTCCAGCATGTTGCAGCTCTAGCCAGTCTGGTTGGACAAACCTGAAACACCTTACCTAGGAGACATTCAGGAGGCAGATTTGACACATGCCTGAGCCACCTGGGTTAACTAGGCTCCTTTCAATGTGCATGAGCAGCGATTCTAGTGTGAGCCCCTCCTGAATAACTGAGCTGAGTTATACTTTCTGCATCAAAGAGTACGCAAGGGTCTGCTTGGGTCATTACACTATAACTGTGCAAGAGGACTCAAGGCAGTATAAAAAGTAGTTTAAGAAGAAAAACTACCTTTCAGTGATATCTGCAGCTTTTTTGTTATGTTCAAGGAAGAGTAATTCTAACCTGGGGGATGTGCCGAGACACCCATCATTTCTTTCATCGCCTGTATCTGCAAACTTTTGGTCACTAGTTGATACAAGCTGATAGCTATAAGCAAAGGTAGGAGGCTAAATCAATGCCCACTAGGAATGAGTATAAATTATTGTCTCTGCTGTGTTTGTACAGGGAACAACTGGCATTTTACCAGACCCCCGAAAGCAGGCAGTAATATGCCTTTTCTAAGTCCAAAAAAATGCATATAGACTAGTTGGGCATTTACCCAAAGGACTGAACATATAGTAACACATGATAAAACCCATCTGTAGAAAGCGGTAAACTGACAGTTACTGAAACTTTAGTTTTTTTCTTTTAGTTTTAACAAACAATGAAATGTTAATTAATAATAGTTGCTAACTGGTTAATAATTGTTTTGTATCCGGCTCATTGATGTAAAGCTGACTCTTTAATTTATTTTAAATATTGTTTAGTGCAGATAATAAAATTATTTGGATGGCTTTTCTAAAGTTGTTTAGAGCGATTTTTTTAAGAGAGCAGTTATAGAAGTTATATAACTGCCAGAAACGATTGCGATTCAGGCCAAAATAGAAAGAGTTAGGAGTGAAAAGGTTGGCAGTAACTATTTACATTAAAAAACCATAAAAAAAAAAATCAGGACTAGTGATGATTAGTTAACATTATTAATAATAACTATAGCTTTTTTTTATCTGCAGAAATTTAATATACCTATTTATAATAATAATAATAATACATTTATACATATTAGGGGGGTATTATAATTTTTTTTTTTTACATACACATATACGTTTTGTAGAATTTGGTTCATGTATTTGACCAAATTAAAAAAAACAATTAAATTAATAACTGAAAATAACTACCGTAGGTTTGTTATGGTCAACAGGTTCATCTTTTTCAAAGGAAATCTGGATTTTCATACAAAATACCTCTTTTGCACATTGGAAATGTTTTTAAGCACCGACTTTCCAGCCTGCTCAGCTTCTTCAGAGATAGCCAGCGAACAAACAAAATCACAATCACTTTCTGAGGGAACAACCCCTCTGGGTGAAGCTAACAGCAAAGCCAACCATAAAATCGACTGTATAAAAGGAAATTATATCTACAGACCCACAAAGTGGAGAACCGCCACACGATAAAGCACCAAATGAAAAATCCAGATAGGTGCCATGGCAACATGGCCCTTTGAGCAACATGCAGTGGAAATTGAGAGGTTGAGAGTGAATGCCAATTAAATGATTTTCTAATGTATATCCGTACAATGACGACACAGATGACATGCTTCCTCTGCTGCCTTTGTTAGCATCACTGTGAACAGTGAATTGACAAGTGCATGTCTAGGGAATAAAAATTAAATGTAGGAGAAGAAGTGTCTGAATTGAAAAAGAGATGGGAGACCCAGCTGTTCATCAGACTCAAGTGGGAGCAGCAGAAAGTGAACCTGGTGGTATGCAGAGGAGAAAGAACTGGCATGTTTAATACCACATGTAAAACCAACACAGGTACGCAGTGTTGATCTGTTCGTCAACATGAGTCACAAGGCAATATTTACCTATCATCTTATAAGCCAGGCTGCATAAATATGTTTTGTATGTAAATATTTAATAGAGCCTTTGAAGTGCAAACAGAACTTTGGAGAAAATCCATTAGAGAGACATTGTCAATACTCTTTAATGTGTTAGAGTGTGATCTATCACTCACTTATCAGCAACTGCCAGCTGACATATAAAATTTAAAAGATCTCTTAAATTGTGAATTTTTCAAAAACTCACTCTTGTTTGGTAAACATACAGTACCCGGAAAAAAAAAAAAAGTCAGTGTGATTTCTTATCAATATTTCTCCATTTCTGGGAAAAGGTAATGTTTTCACATTTGCCTCTTTGTTTGTAAAAGAAAAAAAAATAGTGAACACAACTGAATGGGGAACATGATTGAAAATGTGTGGGGTGAAAGTCCTTGGCTTAAAGCATCAGCGAGTTAGATTAAGCGATGTTCTTAATTATTACTTTAATTATTTGGCTGCATTTGTGTCCCAGGGTAAAAATCAGACATCTTGGATTCCTAAACAACATGGCATTCTGTAACAAAATCTGCCACAATGAAATATCAGAAAACACGCAAACCTTTGAATGGTCTAAAGCTGTAAAACTATTCCATGTTAGAATAGGGTTACACAATACAGAGTGCCAGTACAGTGCTTGATTAATGGATAACTAACCATCTAAATACAAACTGACAGATTTTGGTCCGTTACACATCTGGCTCACTTATTTAAATATTACATCTTCTGGAATTTCTGATCATTTTTATGACTCACTTGGACTCCACTGCGCCATGCAAAGAAATGTTTCAGCAACTAACCCCAGCTGCAAATAAAGCTGAGGAAAAAGGGAAATTTGCTATAATTATATACATTTTTGTTATAGCTGGAAGAAGATGAAAGCTTTCTTTTGTTTTCAGTCTTTGTGATAACCTAAAATAATTTAATCATTAAACATTTGACATGCACAAGCATGAAAACTGATCTCAGGTAACTCAGTAATTGAATAACTGAATGTCTTAAAAATCCATTTTGGTAATGTGTTATATTAAGACCCTTGTAATAGATGTCAGTTAGTAGGTAATTAGGCACTTATAAAGTCCTCACCAAAGGCTTACAGGCACAATATGTTTTTAATAAGCCTAAATAAGCATTTTTACTAAATTAGTTATTTACAGTTACCAGTGTTGTTGTTTTTGTTTTGTTTTTTTTGTGCTTTTTTAAAAAAAAAACTGGATTTGAATTGAAAACTGTAAAGATTTAATGTATTTTTAACAATGGATAGGTAAATCAGACAGTGATATAATAACACATAATATTATACTAATAAGCATCTTATAATTGCTTATAAGTAACTTACTGCGGATTACCTAATACTTATTACAGCAGTTTTACTGTGGCCAGATTTTCTAGGGTTGATGAAAACATTCACAAAATCAAACTAACTGATACACGAGTGTAATCTTTTCAATGACATCCCAGCCTTGAGCCACCTGTGCATTTGAAAGAAAATTGTGACTCTTTTTTGGGTTCCTATGCCTGAAGGAGCCATTGAATGGGTCTGTGTGTGCTCCTGAAGTCTTGAAACTGGATGCTCAGCAGTGGCTGAGGGTGTATTTGCTGTTGTGTACCCCCACAGAGGTTTTATCCCTCCACTTATCATTCCTCAGCCATCAGCAGCCCCACAGTGAAGTGACACTAGAGCCCTACGCCTAATACAGTACACACATGGTGATGACAACAACAGTCTGATGAATAGGTTTGCCGGTCATGGAGATTAATGGACAACATTAAGACAGAATTTCATGTTGGATATCTTTGCTTTGATTGCTTTCTGAGCTGCACTATAAATAACACAATCTATTATACATGTATACATACAAGTTGCTGAACCAAAGCTAAACGCACAAAGAACTTTTAAGTGACATTCAAGAGGTCGGCATGCATTTTCTTGCGGTATCTCTCGGTCGCTGTCTCACTCAGTAAAAGTCAATGAGTGTGGAGCCTTTCAGACTTCTCACACAGTGGCAAAGATCCAGAAGAACTGCTGTGACCGTAAACTACTCGGGCTCAACTAAAAAGATAGATAACCCTGTCTTTTTATAGCGTGGAGAATATATGCTGAAGAGTTAGAGCCAAGTAGATGTGCAGAGTGCAGTGAAGGAATCTATCTTGTTTGTGTCACTCAGATCATTCAGAGACAAAGTGAGGACAAACAGACTGGAGCAGGAGAGAGGAAGAAAATGTTTAGCTGAAAGTGTTTCAACAGGACTGTGCTTTGGCATGAGTGAAAGGTGCTGAGCAGGTTTTTAACCCTTGCAATATTTCAATTTGTCACCCATATGGGGCAACTTCCAGGTGTGCCTATAAAAGTGCCTGTTAAATAAAAAATATGCTTTGTGAAATTTGGCATGCCCAAAAGGAAAAGATCAAAAATTGCTTCATGAATAATGCTGAACAGATTTGCTTACTAGTTATTGCCAATGATACTCGTCATTGGGAATAAGCAAGGGAGGTTTTGAATTTGATTTATATGATTTTATGTTGAAAGTCGGGTCCATTTCACACATCTGAATTCATGCCATCTCCTCATGGAACGGCACCAGCCAGCGCCACATGCCACATGGATCTTCTAATGCAGCGTCACAGCATATCAAGGCATTTCCAGCACTGTGGGCTTAAGGATATATATATATTTTTTTAAGATTGGTGAGCTGTTGTGACGCCGTCTCATATAAATTACACAAACGCACAAGAACAAAAGGGTCACACTGAGGTTGGTCTTCAGTCATTTTTTTTCATATTTCAAAAGGTCACATTAAGAAAACATAATTCATTATGAAAACTTAATGAGAAAGGCAATGACGAATTGAATTGTTTGCTCTGATTTATCTAGAGCTGAAACTGCTGAAGGGCAAACTGTCGGCACAGGGTGACCAACGTGGGGTGGGGTCATGGGGTGAAAAATCCCAGCACCATACATGACCTAATGTGACCTTTTACTAATGCCTTATAAGCAAGACACACACCTACACACACAAACACACACAGATACATCACAACTTACCATTGCAACTACATGCCCAACCATTACCCAGTCATTAAAGGTTAAGTTTTTTTTTATCAGTTTTTTTTTTTTTTTAATG
>VVHJ01025730.1:0-22186 GCA_015107715.1 Tylochromis polylepis
ACGCCACAGGGGAAGTAAAACAAAACACACTGAACATGGAAACACAAGACTTTCAAAATAAAACAGGAAACATGGCGCGATGTAGACATGATAACGCAAGCTTGACAACATGAACACAACACAGACATGAAACACATGACAGACTGGACGGGAAACATGACACATAACCAAGGAGGCATGGATGAAACAAAAACCAGAATAAAACTCAACTAAATCCTAGCTAATAATAACACAAGAACTTAAATCACCAACTTAACATAAGAAAATCAAAAATACAAAATAATCTCAAAAGGTTGGGTCACAGACCCAGCGCCTGACAATTGGTATGGTTGTCAGTGTCAGGAAGTTACAAAAATTGCTGATCAGCTGGGATTTTCCTGCACAACTATCTCTGCAATGCTGTGAGCCCCTTAAGCATTGTTTAAACAGCACACCTGAGTATAGTTGCTTCCAGCAGCATAACATGAACATGAAAATGAGTTCATTGTGATTGTATGGCCTCCACAGTCACCAGACCTCGGTCCAACAGAGCACCTTTGGTGATATGGTGAAACAGGGAGATTCACATCATGGATGTGCAGCTGTCAAATCATCTGCACCTGCATGATGTCGTCATGTCAATATGGGCCAAAATGTCCGAGGAATGTTTCCAGAAACTTGTTGAATCTATGACACAAATCATTAAGGCTGTTCTGAAGAAAAAAAAAAAAACAGGTTCCAATCCACGGCTATCAAGGTGTACCTAACAAAGTGGCATTTGTTTATTTCATTTTGCAAAATGAATCTCTACTTATTGGCACTTACATCTTTTTAAGCTTTACAAATATCAAGTGAAGCTCCAAGTGATTAAAGTTGCTTATCTGTATCAGTCACAAAACACGGTTTACACAAGTTTTCCAAAATTACACTGTATCAAATCAAAGAAGCACAAAGAAGCACAAAGAACATGTCTGATAAATGCTGGTCCTGAGGTTTTTGTCAAAGTCTATTAGGTTATTTGTCTTTGTAAAAAGAAAACAATGGTGCATGGAAGCCCCTGCTTCTATCTGCCTGTGCCTATCAGGCCTTTGAGAAGTCATTGATCCATGCAGACCCTTTGCTCATATGCCTGGCAGATGTTGCTGCAACAACAAAGACTTCTGTTCCTCCCTGACAGCATGACCACTCTTGTTTCCGTCAAGAATGGGTAGAAACCCTGGAGCTGTCAACCTCGCACAGCAGGATCAAATAAAACACGATGACAAGCTGGGCTGAAGTTTTCCAGACCTAAGAAATGCTACATCTTTCATGTCCCAGAGTCGCATTAACATCCTGCAGAAAGCTCAGTAAATACTGCTTCTTACCTGTGGCCAGCTGGCAAAGTGGACATTAACTGAGCTTTAAACTCTGTGCTCTCATTAAAATCCACTTAAATGATTAATCAGCTGAGTTTCTACTGTGCCATATGAGAATACTGGTGATCAATGAAGATGTCGATGGTAGCGGCTCAATAACAAAGAGGCTTGAATTGTAAATTGATGATATATGAAAATCTTTTAGAGGGTGATACTGCCCTCAGTGATGATGGTTAATTGGCAAGAGGACTGAATTTATGTAAATAACATAATGAGCTACAAGGAGCGGTGTAATGAAAAATGTTGATGGATGTCACTGACACAAGTAATTCTCTTTTATGGTGAACATTTGATGGCGGCATAAAGGATACCTTCAATTTATCATACACGCAACATGATTACTATTTTTCCCCAGTTTTGAACATCAGGTATGTCACTTGTGAAACCGCTGAGATCACCACTGTGAGACCATGATGGCTAAAATGAGGAAGACAGTGCATTAGGTGATCAAACAGGATTTAAGCTCAACAAAAAATTGTTTAAGGACTGTTTTTGCATTACTTCAAGATAAAATTAGTCCATTTTTGTTGGCCTTAGATAATACTGTTCTGTCAAAGTCCTATGTGTGTTACATTATACATGAAGTGTACTTTGGTGGTGCTGCAGAGCTCATGTCGTGTCAATAAAAACAGGGGTCACTCCCAGCTCATCACTTTTCTACATGCATTTTTAATGTTTTGTAGGTCATTTCAACCTGAACCACATGCTTTTCCTTAAGTTAACAAAGCAGTTTTTAGTGAGTAAACCTAACCAACGAGTGACAATGAAAGCAAAAAGCGAGAGATAACAAAAGGAATTTGCAACTGGAAAAACAAAAGGGTTCAAATGAGATGCAAACTATGGTCTCCTGGCCATTTCCACCCCCTCCAGCCTTCTAGTCTGAATACTGTAGGTCTGTTAAATCTGATCATTATTTCTTGAATATTGTTACCTTGTGCAGGGCGGCATTACACAGCACGACAAACTGGGATGAGAATATGTTATGGAACATTTACATAACCTCACAATACTTTTTAGTTATTTCTCCTGCTACATATTCACTAGAGACTGAACCGCAGCAGCAGGAGAAGTCCGAACAATAACCACTTATCCAGTCACAGTTCAACAGTCACAGCAGGAAGAACAGCTGCAGCTGTGCTCACAACCTGCAGCTGGATGTTGTTGGACATCTAGAGTTTAATATGAATAATGAGCATTAAATGCATCATGTAAAATGTCAGATCATTTCTTCTCTTCAAGTTATCTGCAGCCTTTCTTTTACTGGACTGGATCACAGTGACTGTTCATGTGGATCAAAATTCATGTAAACCACATTGTGACATAAAGCCAAAATCATTGCAAAGAAATCTACATTTTATGGTGAGCTAACAAAAAAAAAGTCCTCTGTGGTCTTTAGGGAGCGCCATAGAAAAAGGTTCAGCTTATTTTGAGAAGATTTTGGGTCTGGTTGTTTTACCTCAGAGTGAAGGTTCTTGCACTATCTCTCCTAGTTTTAGTGATGCAGTCTTCATTTTTGTCTGGGCGGTGTTATATAACGGGTATAAATGATGACCACAACTACAAGCTGGAGTTATACTATAAAGTTGCAGACATTTTGCCAGATATTGAATATTTTACCTGGTCTGTTTTCCATGTTTCCCATTCTGATGCCAAGCTAAATTTAGGTTAGGTGCTGGCTGTAGCCTCCTGTTCACTGCTGACACAAGAATAACATTGATCTTCTGTTTCCCAAAAATTCAAAACATCTCAAGGTTTAATTAAGTAAGTCCCAAGCTTGGGTTATTACTCTTCAGATGAAAAAAAAAATGGTGGTATGCTTAGGAGAAACTTTTTTAGACAAACACCTCAGTAATTCCCAGAATTTAAAAATTTAAAGACCCCAAAGACGCTCAGATGTCTTATAGGTAAGTTCATGTGGCAGATGTGCGTTCCTATCCAGCAGCTCCTGCAGGGCTTCAACACTTCTGTAGAGAAGCTTGTTTTTGTTTTGGTTTTTTTGGGTTTTTTTTTACTGTCCATCCATCCAAAACAGTTCTCAGACCAATCAGAGGATGAGCTATCGGGCTTTTTAAGTCAGTGTTCCTCCAGCAAATCAAATCAATCTCCACATTATACAGCAGGAAAGTCACAAGAGGTTTGCAGACTGTGAATTCAAACTGAGCTTGAAAATTACCTCTTAAATTTATTATCAAAATAATCATACTGAATGATTTTTTTCCACTTAAGGAACTCAATAAAATATTGGTAAATAGATGTTGTGTTACCACATAGACCCTCCTGGGACTCCCACAGTGAACCTCAAAGAGGTGTCCGACTCTATTTTGAGAAACTGGAAAAGCTCTATGTGGAAAAATCAGTGACATTATCAGGAAAAAAAAGAGAGAAAGACAGCAGCGAATACAAGAAAAAAGCTCGGACTGATTCAAAAACTCTGACCAATCCGGAGTCACATGACTCTACCACCAGCAGCGAACAGAGAGCGCAAAAGGGACGCAGAGCCTCGGTGTACACAAGCCTGCACACCGCCAATCCGACACGGCTATACGCCCAATTTCTTTTTAATTGAAACCTTTTACTCCCGCTCGGTGAGTACATTTCCCACTGCCATTTTCTTAAGCATATTTTTGTCCTCTTTTTCTTGCTTCCTGTTCTTGGTGTTTCGACACGGGGAAAATGTTTTCTCGTTTTCTGCATGCAATGATTTAAATCTTGGATGCTGAGTGTTTGTGCTCCGGCGACATCCACTGAGAAATAGCCCTACGTGCTTGCGGACGCTCTTGATATTTTTCCCCCCTCTTCTCTGTCTTCCTCCCCTCTTCTCGAAGCAGCTTTTTCACGAGCTCGCTTGTTCCGATCTCGACCTTTTCCTTATTTTCTGGCTTTTTCCTCCTTTATCATGGCTTGTTTTGGTGCTTTTCTCGGGTCTTGCAGTGTTTCTCTGGTGTTGGAGGCTGTACGTCTCCTCGGGCGCAAAAGTAACAGTTTTGATTTTCATCTTTGAGGATTTTGCTTTTCCAATAGGTGAGAAATTTAACTTTGCTGGAGTTTGTTTTGGTGCTTTCTTTGTACTTCTTCCTGCAACCTAGATGAGAGAAATCTGAACTTTTCCCCCCACTTTTTTTTTCTTTTTAAGTTAATGTCTTGGACAAACCTGGATTTGTTTTCAATTATGAACTAATTTGAGCTCTTTTAATGAAGAAAAAAAAGAGAAGAAACACAAATCAGTCCCCATGCTACAGTTAGAAACATCTCCACTGTAAATGTGTAATCTGTTTCTATAGAGAGCGACTGGAAAAGGTGAAAGCATTCAGCTCTTTTGCGCTTCACATTTGCCTTCCAGTGACAGCACTGTGCAAATTCAAACAACTTTATGAATGCAAATGGCTGGTATGCAAAAGGAAAGAGATTCCTGCCAGCTGAACCAGACACAGCTGTGCTTCTCCGCCCTGTTTGTCTTGCTGCACACAGGAGCCTTGATGCATGTGGGATTGATGACTGGCTGACACAGTCAGGCTTTACGCAGAGAAGCTGGGAAACTTAAACTTGCTAAATGAGTCAATGAAGAGGGGAAAGGAGCTGGCTGGAAATTCTGCGGCAGTTCATTATGCAAATCAGGCTTGATAGATTTGATTAATAGTTTGACCTTGCTGTATCAGCCAGATCTCACCCACAAATCTGCAGGCAACAAATCCAAAAAGCACACTAAATCCCGGACAACCCATGTGACATTCCCCTTTTAAATGGCTGCTGGAATCCTTGACCAAAGTTTTGTTTTTGTGCTCCGCTGAAGGAAACTTTCAGAGTTCTAGACAAAACCTTTCAATCAGCCTCAAAAGATATGTGTGGAGACGTTTGACAGCTTTTCCAGCCTTCAGACTTTGCAGGTCAGGGAACAGGTGGGGGAAGCCGAGCATGAAATATGCTGCTACGCAAACAATACTTATCTCTCACAAGGGATGAGGGTGGGAGGCTGACTCTGGAATAGCCAGCCGATACACGCATGCACTGAATCGCTATGAGCTCAGAGAGGGGACGGTAGGAATAAAGTTTAGCCAGGCATTTCTGGGCCGGTCAGCAACCTGCCCATGTCCAGCAGAGGCCCGGCTTTACATTTGTGCCCCCGTGGGCTGAGATGATCATTGACCCTTAGCAGGTGTACGATGCAGGCTGCCTTGAAGCCACGCACCACAGAGCCCATCTTCAGCGAGCTACGGATGAAAAACATTTTAGAGCGGCTGCAGCTTTCAAACTATAGGTCAAAGAACAGATTAGGAGAGCTGTCTCTCTCTGTCTCTTTTTATATCCCCTGCATGTGAGAGATAACCAAAGAGAAAAGCAGATGGGCAAAGACAGAAACGGAAAGAAAGATGATGGGATGCTCATGTGGAGGAGTGGGCTTTATGAGCACATACATGTGATATCTACTTCACATAAAACAGTTCTGTGTTACATTATGCATGTGGTAATACCCACTGCTCCTTATTAGGGCTGCTGCTCTTGGATGCTATTTCTACGCCTGCATTTGTCATATTCAACACATTTCTCTGGGCAGAGTGTGTGTTTGGATAGCAGCAGCTTGGCTGAACGACAGTCAGTGTGTACGTATGCATGCACCTGATGCTCACTTTTGTTGTGAGACGTGCCATTCGCCTTGCAGCATCAGTATCTCTGCATCACGGCCAGTTCCTTCTATTCCCTGTGCACAGAGATAGTGGTTGATTTCAGCACCATGGACAGCTCCCAACACTTTATTCCTCTGGCAGCTGGAGCGAGCTGATTCTTGCCTGGAAGTCTGGAGCGTCTCTACTCACTAACCCCTGCCCTCTCCACCGCACACGTCTTATTCTCAGCTATTTAAAGCTCTGCACCTCACATTCAAAAGCCTAAGAAAGGGTTATTATCATTTTGTGTCTTATCAACAAAGAAAATAGTTAAAATGAAACATTTTGAGATTTCTTGAACCATTCAATACAAGGAATCTGAAGTATAAGTTTAATTTGCATACTTTATATGAAAAATAATTAGTTAGTTTCTGGATTCCCATGTTGGGGCCTTAAATCTTGCTTTATGACCCACACCTCCTTTGTTTTCTGTTCCCAGAAGTGACTATATTTAGAGGAGAGAATTGAGTGCAAAGTTAACACCTGGAATCCTCATCCGTAAACTGCACAGGTGCATCACACAGACACAGAAACCTGCTAATTAGTAACAGATTGATAAAATAATTTCTCCAAAACCAGAAAGCAAAACTGTTAGACAGCCCATATTTCACAGTCGGCCTTATTATTTATCACATAACTCCAGTGAAATGCTCCTGAAGGCACTGACAGCACAAACTGAGGCCTAGCAGATCACCTGCAGCTGCCTGTGTCGGTGCTCCTCTCAATCAAATCAACTGCGCCCCTAAATTTAATTATTAACAAATTCAGGGGTGATCACTGTTCATTTGTTATAAAAGAGAATATCAGCTTTTGACACTCAAACAATTTCCAGCACCCAACATGCGTGTTGGGTGCTATGTTTAGAGTTGGACATTTTGATTGAATGTACACAGTATAAACAAACAGATGTCAACAGCTGTTTTTCAAATATGCATTTTGGAGCTTTGACGTTAGCCCCTGCTGCCATGTTGGCTTTTTGGAGCCAGATGTTTGCCATATTGGATGAAAGGGTGGAGTGCTAAGCTATCAGCTAATGTCAGATTGTTTTGTTAGCTGTTTCAAGCTGTATTCATAAATTATATCACTGTATTGCACAGACACTCACATCTCCTCATTAGTGCAAAGTAACAGAGTAATAAAATACTAAGATTACACTCACCAAAACTGAAGCACCTACTTTTTGAATAGATCAAGCTGTAATGTTTGTCATCTGTCCATGAAAATGCTCCTAAAGGCACCAACAACACAGCCAGAGTGCAATGGTCCAGTTCAGTGGCTAAAAGAGGCTTTTACTCTAGTGTTCAGATGGATAAGTTATAAAAAATTAAATCCCTTTCAAGCATTTTTGTGAAGGGTAAGACTATCCATAGAGGTACTGGGGTGTAAATGTGCGTTTTAATGCTGGAAATTTGGACGTTTTAACACGAGTCTATATGGGTCGACTCACTTTTACAGGCAGGAATTGGCCACTAGAGGAAATGCAGATTTTGGCTCATCTTGTTGACTTGATTTTTTTTCTTCCCCCTCATACTGCATGTGATCTATGGAAGTCTGTTTCTGCGACTGAAACAAAAATGTTTTGTTCAAAATTTCGTACTTGTATCGCAAAATTTTGACTTGCTCAGAAGTAACAGGAAATTTTGAGATACTAAGTCAGAACCTTGACATTTAAGATTACATTATTTTGTTGTTGTTGTTTTTTTAAGCCTCCATAGTGAGCTGTTTGTGTTGGCAAAATATAAACAGGACTATAAAAGCACACACTGTGCCCTTTAAGTTACTCTAGAGCTTAATTGAGACTTCTTCAGCAAACATTAAACACCAGCTTCATTAAAGAAACTCAAGTGTAGCCGGCCCAATTTTAAAAAATTAAAGAGATAACTTATTTTAATGATTTCTGCTGTATTTTATACTTTAGTGTTTAGTATTTAATCTCTAACTTTATGCACTAAGAATAAACAGAAGTATTGCACAGCAGATATTTCTGTTTTACCAGTAAAGTATCAGGAACATTTATACTTTTTGCAGAGGGTTTCTGACCCCACCCTAACAGAAGTAACCCTCTGACATTCAACACCATTTTTTACCGAAGAAGAAGAAAGCATTTTGTTAGTTGGACTTTGTTGGTGGAAGTAAAGTTGAGAACACTGAGATTGAACAGGTTTGCAGCTACATAGACAATAAAACAGAAAAAGAAGCTGCTGATTTGCACAAGTATAAAACTATTTGCTGCTGTGGTACTGGTATCCTAAAATGGACCATACTCTTTGAGTCATGAGGCTTTGTGCTTTCAAACAGTGTATAATTGTGTCCTGTGCCATTTAAAATACAATGGTTTTCAGTTTTCACTCAGCATTTTGGAGGTTGTTGGCTGGTAAGGAGTAAAAATTATGATTGCTCCAAACATTGTTTGATGAATGTTGCACCAGATTGCACTTGTTAGGTCTGCACTCGCAAGCCTTGCTGATACAGAGACTTATCCTCGTGAACAAAGCAAGACAATCAGAGATCGATCGGTTTTTTACTTGCGCAAGGGAAGCCCAGTCTGAGTCTCAGAGCTGTAACCTCTGCACCCGACCTGAGACGACTCCAAACTTTGCCACCCCTTGCAGCCTTTTATTGAACACATACAGTGACACAGCCCCCCATTGTAAACCCCATGTGGTGTGTCGTAAAAGCTAAGGCACTGTGTATGTATGTGCACGTGCGAGCATGTGAGTGAGTGTGTGTGTGTACGTGTGTGCGCGTGTCTGTATACGTGACTTCCTGATTAACCATTGTGACAGCATCCCCCATCACAAAAGGGTCATTAGACCTTCACCCTATATGTGGCTTAACCCCCTTTAACGGTCCACTATACATAAACACAGGTGGACCCATAAAGATAAAAAGTGTACATGTCTACTCAAACAAAAAACAGAACCTTCCCATGGAAAGTGCCTGCAATAAAACACTATAGCCTCTCCCCAACATCCTAAATGCAGGGGAGACGAATGCACACAGAAGAATATCTCTAAACATGCAGTTGAATACAAGACCCACAATTTTAAGCACATAAATGACAACATTTAACAATTCACTCCAACAGCACTCTATTCACTATATATGTACTAAATTACATTATGAATTTTAAAAGATTAAAGAAGCTCTTTCACCTTAAATACATGAAATATTTTCATAGAATACACTTTATACTATAGTTAATCTTTAAAACTGGAATAGCCTTTAGTTTTTAAGGATAGAAATGCAGATATAAATTTTTTTGCTACTTTATACACAAAAATTACTCTAGAATTTAATAAACAGTCAAACTCTGGTAAAGAAAAAAAAATGCATCAGATTGTGGACTGAACACACCTCTGATGAATCCACTTAGATAGGAACCTTAATCACAAATCCCATTAAAACCAACCACCGACTGATCCCACAACATGTATTGTCTGCATGCAAAGCCTAAAGATTATACTACCGTGCCGAGTATTCCCAATCAGGGTGTACATCATTCCTATACAGACTGTTGGTGTAAAAGCTGCACAGGACCCCATTTGATGCTATTTATTTACAGCTGAAATGGGTATTTGACCAAAAACAGATCAGCAACATACCAGGCTCGAAGTTTGACAAATTCTAGGGTTATTAAATCTAAAAATACTACAAGAAATTCAGCTGTTTTAAAATTGATTGTGTTTGATAGCAGTCACTTTAAATCCTTTAAAAAGACACTCACTTTGAACATGACTCATAAATGAATCAAGCTGTTACACGGGCTCCATCGTTACTGTAAACCTAAAACAATGTGGTTTATTTCAGGCACACACACTGTCAGAAACTGATCTAAAGCACCCAGGTAATTTAGTAAATTAGTTATCAGTAAAGAGTTGTACACTTTTGCCTAGCAAGCAGAAGATTCCAGGAGGAGACACAGATCCCTTGGAAGTTGCGTCAGGAAGGCCATGCAACATAAAAATCTGCCAAATCAAATATGCAGAGCTTCCTGCTGTGGTGACCCCTTGTGAATGAGGGAGCAGCTGAAAGAAGCTTTTATGTAGTTGTATAAGTAAGACTCGTCTTTTCTGTAGTTAGATTTCAAAACCACAGGTAAAAAAACAAAACAAAACAAAGCTGGAATATGCTCTACCTGATACTCACTGGCCACTTTATTAGATACACCTGTTCAGCTGTTTGTTAATGCATGGCTCTAATCAGGTCTGATGACACCAGGCATTAAAAAACTTTCGGATGGTAGAGGCAGCATTTCGTGAAAAAACATGAAACATCACGTAGCAGCAGTTCAGGATGCTTGTGGTGGTGTAACAGTGTGGAGGATATTTTCTTGGTACACTTTGGGATCCTTAGTAGCAACTGAGCATCATTTAAACAGCACAGTCTACCTGAATGTTGTTGGTGACCATGTCCATCCCTGTAAGACCAAAGTGTACCCATCTTCTAATGGTTGCTTCCAGTAAAAGAATACATCATGTTACAGAGCTCACATCATCTCAAACTGGTTTCTTGAACATGATGGTGAGTTCACCGTACTCAAATGATCTCCAGAGTCACCAGATCTCAATCCAATAGAGCATCTTTGGGATGTGCTGGGACGGGAGATTTGCATCATGGATGTGCAGCTGACACATCTGCAGCAGCTGTGTGACGCTGTCATGTCCACATGGACCAAAATCTTAGAAGAGTGATTCCAGGTCTACGTAAGAAATTGGCTGGTGGATGTTAATTAACATTCTTCCCCACATTTTCATCTCCAACACAAAATAAGAACTATAATATTTACAAATGTAGCATTTCCCACACGACTCTTGTTTGGGATTGGGATTTTTTTTAAATTTAATTTTGTCAACAAATATAGAAACTAGGAAGCCAAAGGATCACAAAGAGAGAAAAACTGGCTCCTGCCCGAATGTTTTTGTTCTTTTTTTTAATTGAATCTTTCCTGCTTGCATCACAGTGGATGTGTATTTGCATTAAAATGAGCACTATTTAGTGTTTGTGACACAGCATGCATTCACCATGCTGTCACTCTGCCTACAAAATCTGTTGTGCACAATAAACTGAAAACACTGTCGGCACGTAACGTTTAACAGCAGAAGAGTGCCTATTTTTCATTTAAATTGCAAATTCTTCTTAAAATGAAATGATAATCAGCTCTTTGTCATGCTGTTTTTCACATTCATGGAAGAGAACCTCCACATCATCCACATCCCCCTCAGCCTCATGAATAGTTCAACTCATTTGCTTCATTTCTGACTCTCGCGTTTGACCTTTCACCCTGGGTGTCAACTCCTGCCCCAAATTATTACCTCAATATGACTTTTAACCCTCAGTCTTCACCCTTCTGGTGTCATAAAGTGGAAACATATTTTGTTATCTGCTAATTACCCACAGCTCTAGTGACCCAGTTACTTTAGTCTGCTGGAGAGGAAGCTAAATTTGGCAGTCACACAAGAGGAGAATTAAGGAAATGGAGAAATATATCCATGCCAAGAGATATGGGAAAGCGTGGCATATGTTCATATGCCCTCGAGCAGAGCTGTGTGTGGACTCCCCTGCTGCAACAGCAGGTGGAGTCCCCCCCCCTGTCATTCATTCACATACACATAGTAGTAATGCAGGAGAAATCCTCTGTTTTCAGGAGAACAGGGTAGACTCCCAATGACATGGAAAGCAAAATTTTAAGAATACTTTGAATGTAATGAATTGATGCACGGTGATGCAGTAAAGAAAAAATCCCTGAAAACAATGTCCCTGTGGAATCAGTGAGGTTACATGTAAGCAGCTTTTACCATTAAAGTCACCCCAAAAACACTCAGAGTGGTGTGACAGACACACACTGACCTCACAGATCACGTTTCTGGTATGTTATTAAATTGCACTGATTTCAGAGATAATCAGAACTTCTATTATTGTAAGACATGAGATAAAATGTCTTCCAGAGATATGACTTCATCCCATCTCACTGTACAGGTCACATTGTGCTTTATCTCCGGGCTGTCGTCGCTATAGGTTGCTCAAATCAGATTATGGCACTGCTCGTTTTAGGCACGTGACCGTCTGGCCTCAGTCTTCATGCTTCAGAGAGACTCCATAAAGAGGCTGGTAAAGCTGATGGAAAATAGAGTGCATTCTCCTTTGAGGAACTCTGCATATTCGCATACTTGTGGACTCTCACACAGTGAAGCATAGCCTTGCGGTTCAAAAGTCAGTTCATCAAATATATGAAAAATATGTAAATGATAAAAGGCTGATGGGATAGTAATATAAAAGGATAGAGTCGCAGTAATAATTTATAAGCTAGCACTACCTACCAACCGCATGATGTATGCCTGCATTTTCCATCTTTGATATTCCGGTCCAAGGCCCAGTTCTAAGCTCCTTGAAGATGATTGGCATTGCAAATGTCTTTTTCCCTTCTTCTTTTTTTGAAGTTCGCTCATTCCCTCCTTCCATCTCACTTCCTTTTTACACCCCCCTCTCTCTTTCTCTCTCCTTTTGTTGCCATTTCTCCTCTCCTTCTTCAATTCAAACTCAAGACAGGTATTATGCAGAAGGTAATGGGGTGTGAACTGAAGGGGAAAAATATAAGAATAGTGCCTGACAGTCATCCTTCCTTGTTAAGATCCACAGCAGAACTGAAATTCCTGCTACATTGTAAACAGGGATCGAAACTGGAAGGCAGGTTTCTGGTTATATGTGTGCAATAATAGGCTATTCTCTATCTCCTCTGCACTGTTAGCCAGTATTTACTGTACAAGTCCTGCAGGAGAGATTAGATTCCACCGGGCTCCTCTGGGCAGGGAGGAAAACGGCCCAGCAAGGACCTCTATTCATTAAGTCCTTAATTGCTAATTGGGGTCTTTGAATGATTCAGCAATAGCTGCTGCTGTTGGGGCATTAGGCGAGTAATTTATGGCTGAGAGGGAGCATGGAATAATGAACGAGGGTGAGACGGTGTTATTAAAAAAGGGCACTGGTGCCCACATGGTGCTGTTATTACACACCCACCTTATGTTAATGCTCAGAAGTCTGTAGTATGCACTTTTTTCTGGCTGATTTTCACCATTTGTCTGAGTTAAATTCATTATGTTGTGTGATTAAATTTAATTTAGCACTAATGCAATTTGACTCTGCACTCACATGCAAATTTAATTTTATATTTTTTGATTAAGCATATTATTGTGCCTTTGTGGAAATTGTGCATTTGAAGTGATGACGTCTCTTCCTTTGGCTGTGACAGACAATGAAAAATTGCAGCAGTCCTATCAGCTGCAGTCATTATTCCTGCTCCAAAGTCTCCCAGTAATAATAAAAGCTGGTGGGTCACTGAGAGATTTTAAACACCATTTTCCCTAGCATTTTGATAAATCTTCACACTTCATGCTGCGTATATTCTCACATAAGAGAGGGCTGGGGAAAAAAAAACCTCATACATGCATGCAGCATAGTTTATAAATGTTTTTCTGTCCACATTTAGTTTCTCGTTTGGCTGTGATTCAAAAGAACGGAGAAAACGGGGGTATCATAAAAACTGATTCCTCTGTAATGTCCATGTCTTTGAACAAAAGAGACATAAATTATATTAATAAGCTTCAGGTATATCACAGTTAGGCCTCTTATTCTCACTCCATATGGCCTCAGAGATATAGGTCTAGTAATCAGCTGTTGACCCCCTGGCAACCTCTGGTTGCTATGGAAAATGGTATTTAAGGTGAAAGCTGGTACCTTACCACATTTCAAATGGTGCAACTTTGAAGGTGAACATTCTCCATTTCTGGTTTTTCAGTTTCACTGCTGCTTGGCGAGTAGAGTGTTTGCAGACAAGTCAGCATCTTCCTAGCAAACTACAGACAACTGCAGCAACCTCCTAACAACCAAAGCAACTGCAAAAGGTTTTCAGTGCAGCACCATATATCTTTTTGTGACCAATTTCACGCTAATGATTGCCACAACTTCCACCAACCTCTCTCAACCAGTAAGGGGGCAAATACTTTTTTCTGCTGACCAGCAGTTACCAACTGGTGGTTATCAATTGTTTTCTAGCCTGCATGAATGTGGGACTACCAATAAAGTTTATAGCAACTGCCATCACCCTTCAGCAATGACTCATAACTGATTGGGGAGTACAAATTTTTCCGTGGGAACCAACACGTCTCCTATTGTGCTGTCAAGTTGTTTTTGGATAGTTTCATTTGCCGAGCTTGAAAGTGGTTACTTCCTTTTGTGTGTGGAGATAACATGGAAATTACAAACCAGATGTGATTAGTTTATTGCATTTAAACTAATCATTAATACCCATTTCCAGCATAAAATTTAATAAATTATGATACTAGGTTTATTCCTAATAAATAACATTCACTAATCTACATTACTCTACATGATGATTAGTTAAAAATAGTTTCTAATCATCATCCAATTGTTACTTTGATCTGTTGTGTTTTTATATTATAAACTACATAGCGGCTCATTGCAGCTTTATATTAAACTCACAAATACAACAGTGTTATCAGTCACCTTGTAAGATAACAAGAAAATGCACTCTTACACAATCACTTTATATTCAACAAAATATTTTTCTCAGTTTTTCTGAGTTGAATTCATTACACTCTCGGAGAAGATTGTATTCAGTGCACTCCTCATGCAATTTTAACAAGATTTTTCAATTTTGAAAATTAAACCTGTTTTTGTCTGGAGATGTTTTGTTGCTGTAATTAAGCTTTTTATTGGCCCATGACTGTGAGTGATGGCCACGAACCAAGTAACTGAGTGATTTTTAGCAAAATTATTGAACCATTTCGTTAAATCCTCATGTCTTCACAACAGAAACATGGAAAATACCACGTCTGCAGGAGAAAAAAACAAAAAACTATACCAGAAAGAATTAAAATACATGAATGCTTCGTTCTTCACATCTGTTAAATTCTGAGCAACAGTCAAGAGAAAAAACTTAGCAGCAATCAGCCTGGTATCACCAAAACAATGTTTTATTCTTAAGTGTTTATTTCTAACATCCAGGACGTATAGTGTTAATATAAGGCAGGGATGTCAAACATAAGGCCAGAATCTGCCTGAAAAAGATTCCTGTTTTTTCTGTTCTCCAAAAAAATTTTTAAATTTATTTTACAGTAAACATTTAAAAACTCTGAATTATAAAAACTTTCATTTTTATAACTACAGCACAGTCTGAAAAAAACATTTTTTCACCAATTTGACACTTTTATTTCTTACACTTTAGGTCCAAAGAGTTGTGCTGACAGATTTCTTTTCTTGCATTTCTTTACCATGTATAAGACTACAACTGAGCTATACATTTGAAATTGTACTTATTTTTCTTATGTTAAGAAATCTGAGGGATGAAATGTTTAGTTCAGCTTTTTACACTGAGAGGAGAGTTGCTGTATGTGCCCCACGATGTAAAATACCCCTGTTTTACACCCCTGATCCCCTGATATAAGGTTTAGAGGTGGTTGAAGAACTTTTATTCTCCAGACATGCTACTCTTACTGTTTAGCATCTTTTAGCTAAGCTAACCTCCAGCTTCATCTTTATCAAACAGATGTTAAGGTGGAATTTATCTTAAACACCCAGGAAAAAAAAATCACACAACCTACCTGTGTTTTATGGCTGATTAACATTTGTTTGATCTATTTTAATCTACATGATGATCCTCGTGGTTTGTGTTACACATGTTAAACAGTAGAAAGAGAAGAAATAATCCATAGCTGCACTGGTGCCCAGTTTGTAAATTTAGATTGTATGAAAGCATAATTAGGTTTCAGTACACATTTATTTCCCTTGTAATGAGTTTGGCTGTCCATCAAAGAAATGAGGCAAAAAGGCGAAAAGGTGTCTTATTATAAACCTATATTTTGTTCACTTAAGCAGCCATGTTTTTCCAGAAAGGCACTACAAGGAAGAGACACGAGACACAGCTGAAAAACACCTGCCTTCTGATAAAGCAGAAGCGACGTGTGTCGATGGCTCTGTTCAGACAGACTATGAAGATGTCTGCAAATTAAACTTTCCTCTGTTGACGAGAGTCGAGGTTAGTTGCTTTCAGCTGTACGCTGTCAACTTGCTAAAGATAAAACGCTGCAGTGCAGCATTCAAACAGTGGGGAATGAGTGTGGCCTGAATGCATCTTTCACATCCCATATGTATTTGTCATATCGGATGAGGAGTTTTCATCTTTCTTCCTCAGACAGGAGCGTGAGTCAGTGAGGAGAGATCAGGGAGAGAGGAAGTGCTAAAATGATTACTTTCACCAGTTCCTCGCTTCTTTATCTCAGGAGAATTCAGGCTCTGAAGCCCCTGACAGTCGGTGTGAAAGGACCAAAGAGGATCCATGAAATACTTACACTTGGAACCTCTGCAACACAGGAGGATGCTGTAGAAGCCCTGAACGAAAAAAAAAAGAAAAGGAAAACATCACTGTCAGACACTCACTTCTGTGTTATAAGAAAGACTTTTGAGACACAAAACAAAGTCTGTGCATGGAAAAACATGCCAGTGATGAGTTTGGATGTATTCACAGCTCCGGTGATGCACGAAGATGTAATTTTGCATTAATTTCAGGAGCGTTAAGCATGCCAAGATGAATCCAGCACCATCTCTCTCCTCCTGTCTTGCCTATCAGACTGCTTTGAATTTGATGCGAGCGTGTTTCCTGGCCTGGGACGTTTCCACCAAGCATTTGCCAGCAGTTATGCCACATGCTTCTTCTTAAAAGGCTTTGAGGATCTTAGAGCCTCATGAATATTGTAAATGGCCTTTGAAGTCTCTTTCTTTCCATTTTGAAAACCAGAGGAATAATGTTACTCCTTTTTCCTGTGATCACTTTCATTAAAAACATGTAATTGAGGATAACTGAGTGATGCTCTACGTGACGAATGTGGAGACTGAAAGCATCTGCTTAGATTGACTGTGGTTGTATTTTTGTACCAGATACAGCCTGCGGTTATTTAAAGCATTGCTTGAGCGGTTGCTCAGTGACCATCTGATGCTGTCAGCTGCTGATAGAAGTTTGACAAGTTTGCAGACATTGTAAGAAACTTCAAGCCATTAGTCGAGGTAATGTCTTGTGTCTACAAGCAACTTTGCACCAGGCTTTAAATTCAGAAACAGACATACAAACACTTAAGAAGCAATTTCCTGTTTTGTACTGTTTCTGGTCCATATAGCTGTTTTTGCTTGATGCCGTTCCCTCAGGCTTTGAAGAACCTGCTGATGCTGGGCAGGCATTTGTCTTCGTTCTCATTATCTTAGTTATAAGTTATCTCAGTTTGCTAATGTTTGAGCAGCTGTGGCTCAAGCTATAGAGGGAATGTCCCCTAATCACAGAGATGCCAGTTTGAGGACAACATATACTCAACCCAAAGTTACTCTCAATGGCAGGTGAGCTTCTAATATTCAGGTAGGAAAGCTTAGCCACTTGCTGTGCAATTATCTAATGAAAGTTTGGACATCTGTGGTTTGGATGGTGCGGTGGTCAGGTGGTTACAGTTGTCACCTAAATGCCAGAGGGTTCCTGGTTTTGAACCTGCCTACAGGCTTTTATGTGTGAAGTTGGTGTTTTGTTCTTTCTGGGTATTATAATAAAATAAAGAAGTAGCCTCTAAAATACCTCATTAAACTCTCAAACAATACAACCATGCATGCTGTAAAGTCTGCTAATTATAATTTCAAGGCTGTACTTCCAGTAGTTTTATTGAAATATTTTCTGGACCAAAGTGACATTCCCACCTCTAAAGCTAAAATTCTTTTTAAAGAATAAATCCTCACTGCAGGATTTTTTTGTTTTTGTTTTGTTTTTTAAAGAATGAGTTATGGTGCAGATGTAAGAATCTTTTGTCTCATATTAATACATGTGATTAATCTTGTGGTCACTGAAAACTCATTCTCTGTTATACGAGAGAATATGTATAATTGTTCAGCTTTTGGCTTTTGCTCTTTTTGACCTTTAGTGGCTTTACATTGTGTAGTTGTAGTGTCTTGATGTATACTTAATCATCCAGGTGAGGAAACCCCCAAAAGGTTGATTCTGTACATCCAGATGAACAGAATCAACTTTTTGGGATGTGTAGTTGTAGGTTTTTTAAAGAGTGGATGCAGTGATTTAAACTGTTCTGCTGTAGAAATGTGTCGATACACAAGAATACTACAAATGAACAAGTTAACGTGATCGTGAACTATACCACAGGTCGCTTCAAAAAAACGAAAAAAAAGAAATTGCCATTTGCACATTTGTTAAGTCTCATGGATGCAAACGCTTCTAAAGTGAATCTCGTCTGTTTGTTTAGAAGGAAACTCTAAAGGATACCTTTATGTGTACAGGCTGATTTAAATTTCTGTGGTGAATCTTCTTTGAGCCTAAGGTGTAAGCGACCGACGTCGTTACGAGTATTCATGCTTTTGCGTGCCGTCTCCCTCCTAGAATCCTTATATTGAAGCTATGATTATTTTTCTACCACTGATAAATTAAAAAACTGTGGTAAAAAAGTATCTGGAAAC
The DNA here is from genome assembly GCA_015107715.1 of Tylochromis polylepis. Lineage (NCBI taxonomy): Eukaryota > Metazoa > Chordata > Actinopteri > Cichliformes > Cichlidae > Tylochromis > Tylochromis polylepis. Next base: position 18,575 of record VVHJ01025730.1, read on the forward strand.
CCAGGAAGGATTGACAGTACTGAACGGGCCAAACACAATAGTTGTAGGCTGCATCGACATGATGTGTAGCTCGATTTCCAGGGAGGTGCATGTCAAGTTATGGCATCTGTTACGGCAGAAGTTACATCATAGGGTTTCAGAGTGGTTTCCAGTTACAATAAACCTATGGCATAAATTTAACACAGAAGCATAAATGTCCTGTGAGTCTTAGAGGTTTGCTTAAACACTTCCTGTTTGGTGACCTGCTGAGTGCCCAGTAATTAAATGTAAGAAAGAGCAGATTCCCTTTTCCATGTCCCACTCCACTGTATGGAGTGAAACATGAATGTAAATATATAATAAAAAAAAAGTATTTAAAAACTACTGTAGTCTTTCTAGCACGGTGCATTTAAACTGCTTAACTAGTATTTAATAAGCAAATGCCATCTCTTTCATTCAGTGCTCAGCATTCATCTGAATCACATTTTCTCTTATTAAATCTGTTTAAAATGTTCTCCTGCTAATCAACTATTTGCCATCTATTGGCCTCACCTCTGTACATTTGCCTCAAAGAGGCCATTCAGTGCACTCCACATCCATCAGTCACTCTGCAGGTTGGGTTAGGTGTCGGGGGGGTGATACCATTCAAAAGGTAGAGATGGGGTGAATGGGATTTGAGGTTTGATTGGATACACTGTTAGCTTCCTGCTCTCTCACTACTGATAATTAAGTCAATTAACTCCAAACTCACAGCAATACCACAATATGGGACTCGCATCAGTCTTAATTCATCTACCCTTCTCTATTGTGCAAAAGAAGACTTTTTTTTAAGAGCAGCAGAAGAGATTTAGAGTAGATTATGTGTGGGTGGAGGCAAAGGATGGAAGTAAAGAAGCGGTTGGGGAGGATGGGGGGAGCTGTGACGCAAAGGGAACCTGAGAGCAGATTGACTGCAGTCCGTGTTTGTGTATGTGTGTGCAGATGTTTAAGGTAACTGTCACTCAGCATGCTCGCACCTCCACATCCAGCAGGGAAAATATTTTTGAGAAAATACCTGTGGATATTAATGCACCTCTTTCTGTACGTTTTACTTCAGTTCGTTTTGTTTCAGCTGTGCATTGCAGCGGAAGCAAAATCAAGCAATTAAATATATAAACAAGAGGCACACCAGCTAGCAAGTATTATACAGCAAACAGCAAATATTTGAGATTTTATAAAATGTGTTTTTTGGATTTCTCAGCTTTAGTGTTTAATAAGAAAATTTTGTGTATTTGTGTGTTAGAAGAAGAAGCTCGTCCAGCAGGTGATTAGCTTAGCCTAGCAGAAAGACAGCTAACTTGATTCAGTACAGGAAATAAAATCCACCAATAAGATTTTTTTAAAGCTTTTTCATTAACAAATTATATCTTATGAAAATGCTGGGCCTGGCTAAGAAATAGTGCTTGTTATGATGGTGACATTTTTCAGTTGCCTTCTTTTCAAATTTAAACAAAAAAAATTATCTTTTTATGAATCCATAACACAAGGACAACCCAGAGCACCCCTCAATTAAGAAGCTTAAACCACAGAGATTATAAATTAATTGATTATGACTATATCAACAAATATATCTAAATCTAGTCAAATAATTCTTAGTATTAATAATTAATGTCTCTATTCTCTGTGAGTAGCTGTAACAGCGCTAACCACTGGGACTCGCTTCTGTCCTTACAGCCTCACGAGAGCTTATCCTGCATGACAATGTGTCTACACTTTGTGAAATCTGGGTTAAGAAAGCCTCATTACACACTCTCACTCACAAACAAAGACCATCACCAACTGGGAATTCCAAGAAGCAACAACCTGAAAGTTTCTTCCTTCCTCTTCAAGTGGATGTGATTTTTATGCTCGTCTCCCAGGACTGTGGCATGACGGGAGCAAACAGTGCAGGCTCCACGGAGGTGTAAAAAGCTCATGATGGGCTGCTGATGTTTACAGAAGGATTGCCCTCAGACTAATTCTAGATGACCTGTTGGCTTTATGCTCAAAGGCAAATTAATGTGAGGATTCCAGTTAAATAATTTTTTTCTGTTGGCCTTGTTTCTGTTTGAAAGCAATTGTCTGTGAAGGTTCTCATTCATCCAGGTCATGGTAGTCTAAGGAGCTTACCAGGAGGAGAGACTCTCCACCATTTGCTCTTAGAACTGAAGAAGCTTCTCGGATGAGAGGTGAAACGTTTTCAAGAAACTTAGAGAAGTCCAGACGCTTTTCTTTCCAAGCTCCTTAGACTTTGAAAGCAATTCTTCTTTTGGTGGTTAAAATATTCACATCCTTTCACATACCATGTTGCACTCAAATAAATATTTCATTCAAAGAGTACTTATCCTAAGCATAAGTACTTGTTATGTAGTTAAATGTCATTTGTGATATTATGATGCAAATATAATGACATACTACATGTTTAATGCTGATAACCTGGGAGGCTGGAACCTTTACACACAGCAGGTTTGCACATATACCGTCATGTAAAGTACACCTCTCAAGTCTAAGGTTTTACATATCAGGATATCATTTAAAAAAAATGTGTTTTTGATGTTGTATTTAGATTTTTTTAACCAATGTGTTACACCATGTCATTTATTTAACAAAAACTGAGCCAAAATGTGAAGCAGTGTGTGAAAAACAGGATTCATGATTCATTCGTTTGTGGAATGACCTTTAGCTGCTTTAGTGTGTAGTAATTGTTTTCTGTATGAATTTATCAGTCTCTCACATGGCTGTGGAGGAATGTTGGCACACTCATCTTTACAACATTTCTTTGGTTCACTGAGGTTTGCAAACATTTGTTCATGCGCAACATCCCAGCATTTGGATCAGGTTGAGGTATGGACTGTGACTGGGCCATTACAACACCTTGATTTTTTTTTTTCCTTTTTTCAGTCTTTCTGTTGTTGATTTGCTGTTGTGCTCGGGATCATCGTCCTGTTACATGACCCAGTTTGGAACAAACTTTAGCTGTCGGACAAATGGCTTCACATTTGACTTTGGAATATTTTGGCATACTGAGATGGCTTAATACCCTGAGGTGCCCAAGTCCTGTGGCTGAAAAACAAGCCCAGATCTTCACCCCTCCACCACCGTGCTGAGAGCTGGTATGCTGTACTTTGGTTTGCATTGTGCCGGGAAAGGTGGTCCGGTGAATTGAAGAATCAACACTGAGGATCTACGAAACCGAGCTTTTATTAAACAATGTACATTGGGAGGACAGTCCCTCCGTCCAGTACGTCTTTTCAACTGGGCGCCAGGAAGTGTTCTCGCTGACCACAGGAAATACAGTTCATTACATAGGGTCAAGCCGTGACGTCAGTTGCTAGGCAGAATTCGCTCGTGCTGGACATTACCTTATAAGGTCAAGGGACATTATATGGCCTCGGAGAAACCTGTAAACATTAACTACCTTTTACTAATCTAAACATCAAATCACCCTTATACTAATGCTATGCCCCCCAACTTAATACTTATTTTCCCACACATGTCATTTAACTTGCCTGGACATTTCAACAAAAACATTCGACATTTACACTTTCCTGTATTCACAGGTTTTTGTTTAGGAACAACAGCATATTTGCAGTTTTCCCTTTAAGTCCGCTTCAT
>VVHJ01025732.1:0-16608 GCA_015107715.1 Tylochromis polylepis
TTTTTTTGGTGTGTGTGTGTGTGTGTGTGTGTGTATGACTGTGTGTGTGTGTGTGTGTGTGTGTGTGTGTGTGTGTGTGTGTGTGTGTGTGTGCGTGCGTGCGCTGCCGTTCATTATTTGTGAGGACAGAGTTCGCTTCCCTGAGCATACAGACCTAAATGACTGCGCGATAATAGAGATGAGGTTTATTGTCTTTGAGGGAAAATTTGTATTTGGTCTCCCGGTGCCGTGACAATAAAGTTATGTAATCTTCATTCAGTATGTGCACAACAACACAACTGCACCTGTACTGCACACAGCGCTCACATTGTTACCGAGGTTTAGACACTGACATCATCATGCTGGACTTTAATTTTTAAACATGTTTTAAGGACTCACTGACAGATCCTGTCGTGGCAGTCTGTAGGTGATAAGCAGCTGTGTGCTGTCACCCGGGGGGAGTGTAAAACATGCATGGAACAGCCTGTAATTTGGGCTACTCTTGTTCATGTCCACGCTTTGGGGGTCCTTTAGCTTAGAGAACAAATGTTACATACAAAGAACACCCTGAGCAAACTGTCATTTCTCTGTTTTTATGTGTCCTTTTTCAATCTGACCTTTTCTCGCTGCCATTTTCTTTACTGGTCTAGCCCAACAGCATTCGACCTGTGCATAATGTCACGCGCTGTTAACTTTTGTGGGACTTATGGTCCCATTATGGTGTCCGTTTACATACCTGTTTGGCTACACAGACATATGGATTCAACCAGCACAGAGGCTTTGGCGACACACTCTCCAAAAACCTAACAGCAAGTTGATCGACCTCAGTAACATTATAGATACGCAGCTACTATGTAACTACCACAGGGTAACGACTGAAAACAACACGTACTACTTAACCTTACTTCTGGTGAGACTCCTCACGTCCAGATAAACATAAAGGTTGTGATAATAAAGCTTGATTTCATGTAAAAATGTTAAAGTGGGGCTTATTTTGCTCATCTCCAGCATGATACATCTGCATGATTCAGTTCAACTTAATCCTTTTTTACCTTTTACTGGGCCTTTACACTGCCCCTCAGTTCATCCTGTCTGAAACAAGATCTTTTGGCTCCTCTCTCATTAAAAGCGCCTTCCTTCTCACTGTAGCGCCACAGAAATATGAAAAATATGATGACTTTTTCAGAGCTCAGGTTTCTTGGTTGCCTGGATGTTCCATGAGGAACAAGGTGACTTTCAAAGTCATGATAAGTACCACAGACAGACAGACAGAGAATAACTCTGAAACAAATTTATCTCATTAGAAATGTGTCTTTCTTTTTAAGGCTCATGTGATCGGGCATCCAGACAACCAAGAAACCTGAGCTTTGAATAAAGATCTAATCCTATTTTAGCCCAAACCATGATCTTCTTTGTAATTCTAACCAGGTAAACCTAACAAACCAGCAGGTTAGAATAAAAATAAACAGCAAATAAAAATGCGACCTTGGTCGGTTCACCCAGATGGTGTATTTTCATTGGATCACTGGATTGTGGGATTTGACCTGTAGACTGTCCTGGCCACCCCTGCAGCCACCTAACGTGGAATTATTTTGCTTTATTTAAACTTTGGGAGCACTTCACTTTTCACCCATTTATGTTTCACCCATAGATGATTGTGGATTCATCTATGGGTCATCTATGGGTCTGAAAGATGCATGCAAGGGTCTTAAACCTGCATTCTTTCCAATGGCCAGCAGGGGGAGACTCTTCAGGTCTCAAACCCCAGACTTAATTGTATTAAGTATATGTGAAACTGGACCTTTGCTTCTTTGGTCTGTGACCTCAGTAAACATTTTCCTCATGCATTTATGCTGCTTAAAGCTTATTTATTATTGTCAAATTGGAGGATAAAGCAGGGTTTAATTTGGACACCTGCCTCGTCTTTGGCAAGTTACTACCATATGAGCCATCATCTAATGAAAACTGGAATATCTGAGCAGAATCCATAACACGTCTGCTGGTCCTGTGTTTTTTCATACGGTGCACAGTTCAGCCTGGAAAACAGTGAAAGATTATGATATGATGTGAAAATGTGAACATTTTGGCTGAATATTACCAAATTTTCCCTCCGTGCAGCCCAGAAAGCAAAGAAAAGCTCTTTCTTACGTTTTTATGGTGATGTTTTAATCTCCCAGAGCACCATGTCATAGCTGCTCTAACGTTTGCAGAAAAACTGGATCCCACAGTGAGTCAGAGCGTTATTCTCCTCAGAGGGCTCATTACCTCCTCCTCCTCCATCTCTTCATCTCGCCGCTGTCTCACCATCACACGGAGCCACAGATACAACCCTCCTCCTCTCCGGAATAAGCTGCTCTGCTGCAGGCGGAGACATATTATCATCGTAAATCAGTGTTAGTTCGAGAACTCTGACACATCTCGGCTGGAAATTAAAGCTGCTGCAGCAGGACGAACCCGGATTTGTCTGCTGCGATCACCTAGCATGGAAGATTTAATCATCTCGCAGTCAAAGCGACATCTTCTTTCATGTGAAAGAAACTGCTGAAGCATTTTTTCTCGCACGCTTCCATTAATCCTGAGCAAAGATTGCTCGCAGTCGATTCAGACTCTTCAGTACTGAGGAGCAGTTTTAGGGACTTTACTCGCGAGTCGCTCTATATCAGCGCAGATGCATCGATGTGTAACTGTCACTGAAACATTAAACCTCACATATGCCAACATATTATCAGCACAAATCCGTGTCCCAGTGACGAGGATTAACACATTTCACTCAGAAGGAGAGTATAACTAGAGTTGATCGTCTGAGCTCCTAGCTCATCATTCTCTGAAAATATGAGACGCACAGGAACTGGGAAGTGAAAAGTAAATATCCCCTTTGAGCCTGCAGTTTGACGTCGGGGGTGGAGGAGTGGAAACAGCAGGTGGTGCTGCAGAATAGACCGCCAAATTTAGATGTCATGTTCGGTATAAGCATGTTTGTGTGAGATGTAGCACAGATCTTTTTCTCTTTTTTTAAATAGTAGAGTCAAAGAACGTTTTATTTCTTAATAAATGGTGGATGTTTGTATGAAGCATGGTTAAAATGTGAAATAATGAAGCCAGAGTATTAAAAATGATCCCTGTGAGCCAAAAGCTCAGACTCCAGACTGCTCTAAATGCTCTGCCTTTTCCCCAGATGACGCCGCTGATATGGGATATCTCTAATATGGCTGTCTCAGACACAGCTCTGGCTATGAGCACAGATGTTTGGGAGGGGCAGCCAATCAGAAGAAAACTGGATAAAAGCACAGGGGAAATGAGCTAAAATGACTGCACCAAGGCCTAATATAAGATGAATGGTGATTATGTTGGCAAGGCTACTGTAACTGAGCATGAGAAGAAAAATATGGAGCTGTAAATCAGCAGGTTAGGTTCACCGTTATTACCACAAAGCCTTCGGCATAATTAGTGGAAAGCAGCTCAAAGAGCTTTTCACAGCAACATGTGGCGGTGACATCCATCTCAGTCGCAAGTCTAAGTGGTAACTCGAGTATTAATTGTGATGTGAACACTAAATGGAAGAACAATAATTTCTCCGTGCAGTCATACAGCCAGCACTGCTGCTGAGTCACCGTAAGTGCAGCTCACTGATTAATATCACCGTGGTCTGAGAGTTTGATATAAATCAGATCACCCCGGGGCTTCAGACAGCTCATCAGTAACCCTCTCTGCTGTCTTTTATCACCGTATCAGTCACTTAGGAACAGAAACTGCTGCGTCACATCTGTTCTCACACGTTTCCTTCCTTCTGTGAACATTTCAACACTTTGTGGAGAGGGAACGTTAGTTTTCTATCACCCTCTCATTGATTAAATCAAAATGAAAACTAATTATTCTCTCTTGAGTAAGAATCTCATTCAAAGCAAATCACCGACGAGGAAATCGAACTCATGACCTTTAGCACTAATGAATATTGAGTTAACTAACCGATTAACACTCCAAAGAGCCTGCACCACAGATTTATAATGCTGACATCCAGGCACGTGGAGAGAAGTCAGTTTACTATACAGCACAATAAGGACATGTTTATATGCATAATAATCATGCTGGAGTGGAAGTTGTGTGGCTCTCTGATCACAGCTAGTTCATATCAGTGGTGCTATATCAAAGAAAAAGCTCTGTTTGCAATAATCTGATCAATATTTCTTGCTCTGTAAGACACAGTCTGAAAGGACCGTAACCATGGAAACAGCATCAACACCTGTCCGTCTACATTGCAGTTTTGCAGGGGGCATAACATTAATGTTTCAACCTTGTTTGCTTGGTTTGAGTGCCGCAGGGATCAATAAGTTCTCAAGCTTTTAGTCCATGTGCTCTGATGTATGCCGATGATGTTGACATTTTCACATATGGAGGAAAGAAGCTGAGCAATTAGCTGTTAATCTGCCACATATAATGGACAAAGTTTCAAATTAGCTAAAATGAAAGTCAAATATTTATGTTGGTGATGATTAATTTGAGGAATTTTGGATATATTTGTATTTCATAGCTTATTTAATATTGTATCTACCTGCTCAGGTACTGCAAAGGCAAATTAGCTAGTTGATAAATCTGACAGAAGGCGTGTTCTTTCATAAGATGTGGGGGGTTTTTCCAGTTCCTGAGAAATACAAATTTAAGCTTATCTAGGCTGTAACTTCTGGTCTTTCTCGCTCAGTCTCTACCTGCAGCTCGTGCTGGGGGCCATGGCCTGGATGTGTCAGTGGGTGGAGTCAGACGCCAGCGCAGAGACCTCCCTAACATGCTGCCTTATGAAGATCAGATGATGTCATATCCTGCCATGCAGGGAGGAGGCAGGGCCAATGACCTTTACTACCAATCAGATGACTGGAGGGGGAGGGGCTTGGACCAGGCACTGCAGCGATTGGTGGAGAGAGACCAAAGGAAGGAGCGGGAAGAGGAGCAGCGAGCAGGTCAGGAAACTTTAATCCTTTCATTTCTGACTTTCACTCAGGCTTTCTCATACTTCACGTAATGTGACTGTTTTCAAAATATTAAGATTTTAATTTAAATTTTAATAAAACAAAGTTTTAAAAAATAATTAAATTACGAGTTCGAACACCTGTTATTCAGATTAGAATACCTACACGTGCACAATGCAACTTTTTTTTAATATCTTATTTTTGTTATATAAGACATCTTTTATACATGTCACAATAATTTGTCAACATATCAAACCTTGTTTTGAACAACCCCCTTTAATGTTTTTCTTGAGATTTTCATTTTTCAGGGAAATTTTGTTTACTTTGTTTTTAGCGTTTTACATATGAACCAACTTTTTCCAGCATTCTGACTTTGTTCGAGAAATGTTCATTGATTTGTTTATTGGTAAAAAACAACATTTTATCTTTTTTCCCTTATGTCACTTCTATGATTTCCATTGTAAACTTTTCTCTGTATCAGTTTATCATTGGTATACTTATTTAAGGGAAAATGAAAACCCGACTTCTAAATGCACCAATCAAATGTGTCCACAGCCTACCTGGCAGCTCTGCTCCGCCTACTGAGCGAAGCAGAGAGCGCAGGACTGGTCGGTCCGGGTGACGTGGAAGTGGTCGAGGAGGAGGACGAGGAGGATGATCAGGGCCCCACAGGGGACTTCCAGGGCCCTGTTCCTGCAGACTACGATGAGACCGGAAGGGGGATGAGCATGGGGAGGCCCCGGGCCGCCTGGTGGGGCCTCGTGGAGCCCCAGCTTGCTCAGGCCCTGCTTGACAGGTTAATTTTAGTTTCATGCTGAGAATCAGTCAGAGATTAAAGTAATTAATAATATTAAAGCACGATTTTTCAGGATGGATCCCCGGCTCGCTCAGACACTGCTGGAAAGAGCCAAACAGGAGAGACATCAGCAGGCTGAACGAGTCGCATCAGGACTGAGCCGAGACCAGGACGCTCTGAGGTGAGCTCACCAGTCTGTTAATTGATAAACGATGGATCAGTTCGCTCCACCTGCAGCTCTACAGAGATTTTTTTGTTTTTACGTATGCACTTTATCTGTGTGTATATAACAGAGTGAGTAAAACTTTAATGAATAAATCAAAATACTTTGAAAAGAAAGTTAAGAAATGAAGAGAAAGAATCAGGATATTTTTTTTAAAATAGTGTGAATAAAGTTTTAATTTAACATGATTAATTACAGAATAAATTACTTTTCTCTGAATAAAAGTTTTCCACCTTAAAATATTGAAATGTTTTGATTAATTTTAAGAGACATCTGTATTTGTGTCCTCCTCCATTCACATATTAACACTTTACTGAGAACATCTAAAGGTTTACGGGGAAACAGGGTTTGATATCAGAGTTAAGTTTGCACGTTCTCCCTGTGTCCAGTCCAAAGACTTGGGAGTTAGTGGGGACACTGTAGGTTAATTGGGGATTCTAAATTGAATTGCTGGCTAAAAGACACACTTGAAAACTAACTTTAACTTAAAACATGATGCACATAGTGCTGAATTATGTTAATCTCCACAAATATTTAGTTTATTTTCTTTTTAGGACGTCAGGGGCCTGCCTGCGACAATCCACGGGATGTATTTTGTGTTTTTCAATCTTTTTTGTGACACAAGTCAAAGCAAAAGAAAATCTTTCACGCGTTGACTTCCCTAAAGACCATTTGGGAACTAATATCAGAAATGTTATTATTAATTATGCGTCTTCATTTGACTTGTTTCAGTTTTATACTTATTAGAAAATGTAAAACTGAACTTAACGATCCAATGTGTTGTGTCCACAGCTCCCGAACCACCGACTCTTTAATATAATGATGTAAATTATGTTAAAAAAAGTTGTTTTTAATATGATTTATTAGTAAATTGCTCACTTATTTTGTTTAATACTATTAATAATAATAATAAATTCAAGATGGCCATGTATCCCCTCCTTAGGCGGATGGTTGCTGGGATACTCTCCAGCATCGGTCCTAACGGTGCCTCGGTTGCCTCCTCTGGTCGCAGAGCAAAGAGGGACCTGTCAGCCAAAGCACCTGAGCCTGTTAGCTCCGCCCACAGAAGAACCCGCCGTTCTCTTGATGACCTGGCTCCCCCTTCGCCTAGCAACGACCCTCCCCTCCTCAGGGTGAAGAGGCTGGAGGATTACGACGGAGAGGAGCAAGGTGAGAAGCTGCACCCCCAGGTGGTCGGGCTGCAGAGGATGAAACGCATCGACACTACATCAACAGACGACGCAGAAGAACTGAATCATGGGAGTCGTAGGCGCCGCAGGAGAGCTGCTCTGAACTACGACCCACAAATATTGGTCGATCAGATTCTGGAGTACATTAGGGAGTGAGGAGTAGAGTGGAGAGTATACGTTGTCATTCAGGTTTTTATTTTTGCATCTTTTTCATTTGTTCCTGCTGCTTTTGTGAAAATTTATCAGGTTGTTTGTTGTAAAAATGAGGAGAAATAGCAAACAGATGGAAGAAGGATAAAACTGTTCTGTTTGTGCATCTCTCTAAAACACTACATTTCCCATGAGCCTCAGCAGGCATTGGTCTAGCACATTCGATGAACCAAAAATCTAAAAATGCACCGGAATCAAATTTGTGAAAAGAAACTTCTTTCTCAAGCTTTCCGATTGGCTGATAATCTACTGCAATGGTCTCTGGGGCTTGTAGTTAAACCTGCCGACTCTTCATTACTATAATGTGGCTACATTGTTACAGGTTCGCCATTAAATCGAGCTTCCTTCTGTCAAAAAACATGGAGAGATGGTGGAAAGTGGTGATAACCTTGGCAAAAGCTCATCAGCTCTGTGATCAATACGTTCTCGTTGTGTTCTTGTACTTCAGCTTGTGATGATTCGTCTGTCTGTGGTGAAATTTTGATTCATGTCACACTCAGAAATAAAGTCGGTAAAGTCGACCTTCACTGCTGCCTGCTGTGTGCTTTTGTCCCCACCAAAGATGGACGTATCCTGTGGTTGTGGAAAGGGAGAACAGTGCAGGACCTGCAATTTTTCTAATGGCCAGCAGGGGGAGACTCATCTGCTTGCAAAAAGCAGCCCGTTTGTGTAGAGGTCTGTGGGAAAATTACCCTACTTCTTTATTAAACTTTAACCTCACTATGCATTCGTCTGGTGAGTTTATACATTAAGCTGGTCGTTTCAAATCTTATTTGATAAAATATCTTGTTCATTTAATCAATTATGGTTCACAGTGGTGCGAAAAAAGGCACTTTTATCGCAGTCTTCACACGCTAAAGTGCCCCAAATTTAAGTTAACAAATATGAAACAATCATTTTGACTTAACTGTTTAAAATATATAAACAAAACAGTTTAGCTATAGTTTAATATCATTAAAAATAAAAAGGACATCTTTTTGATTATTCTGTTTCAGGTAAGTAAATTAACTAGGTAGTAGGTTAAGGCTTTCCCAACGTTGTTCATCAAACCTGGAGGTCTCAAGTCACATAATTTTCAACTTCTCATTTCTGAGGAAAGTCAAATCCAGGGTACAGAAATAACTCATTCCACTCAACAGCTTTGTTACATTTTAATAAAACATTTAAACAGAAAAACTTCCGAATCATTCCGAAAAACTGTTTTCTGATAAATAAATCTCTGGTCTATGAAAATAAAAAAATAAGTTAAACTGAATCTAATAAAGATACAGCATAATCTCATTGACAACAAAAAACATTTAAAACACAGAAGGGAACACATTTATTCATGTACCTTACAGGTCAAAGGTCATGCTGACAGCAAACACTAATGCTCTCCATCAGTTTTATCTCTGTGGTTAGCTGAGTTTAGCACAAAGAACTGCGCTGCATCTGAAATCCCATACCTAACCCTAACCTATTCCTGTACACATACTCAGTATGTGTACTGACATTCAATATACATGTGTGTTTATGCCTACCAAAGTCTTACAGGTTTATACACACTCATGTGCATCAATGTCATGGTAATTTGGGGCTTTTATTGACTTCTTTGAGCTGCTCTTTTTACAGGGTGTAATGATTGTTCAGCATACATGTTTAAAGATTTAAAAAATTCTCTCAATTCAAGAAGTATAGATACAGGCTCAAATAGTAACAATCGCTTAAATCTTTTAGCAAGTTGCTGAAGATTATACAAAGTCTTTCAACTTGACAAGACCTAGTCAAGGACATTAGGATGTTCAGGAACAACCCAAGAACCACTGAGGCTCAAGCCTGCCATGGACTGACATGGACTGACAGGGTACCTACCAAGAAAGAAACCCCCACTCCAAAATCAACACCTTCAAGCTCCTCTGAAAGTTGCAGTTGCCCAAATAGACCAGTCAAATGTCTTTTGGAGAAAGATTTTTTGGTCAGATGACACAAAGATTGAGCTATCTGGCAACAATGACAAGGGCTTTGTCTGGAGGAGTAAAAGTGAGGCTTTCAAACCTAAGAACACTGTACCACCTGTCAAGACATGACAATGATAGCATCGTGCTCTGGGGCTGTTTTGCTGCCAGTGGTACTAGAATAATAAAGGACTATTTCCAAATTATTGACTTGGACACAACTGGACATTCTAGCAGAACAATGATCCCAAACACATAACAAAACTGGCTTTGGGATGGATAAAACAGACTAACATTAAGCTGCTAGAATGACCTTCTGATCTTAGCCTTATAGAAAATTTGTGGATTATGCTTAAAAGCTGGGTCCATGCCAGGAAACCAACCAATATAAATGAACTCTGTCAATTCTGTCAAGCAGACTGGTCAACTATGAGCCGGTATGACTCTGTGTGGATTAGGGAAAAAACAAAATAAATTCAAACTTTTGTTTTTAACAGTCATTAAAGATGTATGCTGTACAATCATTTGATGAAAAGAACATTTCAAAGAAATCATTATAGATGAGTGTATATACATTTCTGACCACAACTGCTAATTTACACTGAGACTGAAGAGTTATTGGACAAGTCTTTTGGTTAAATAATTTAGAATTTATCCTACTAAATAGATGAATTCAGATGCAGCACTTAAGTGTGTTAGCTAGAAAGGGAATCAAAGAGGTTGGGTTGACTAAAGAAGCTAGCTAGACATAAAGGCTAATGTATACTAACAATCCATCTAGTACTATTTATCCCATAGGAGCAATTTAGTCATTTAAACACCTTAAGCTAACACAAATCTAAATGAACCTGTAGCTAATGCAATGCAAGCTAACCTAGCTAAACATCAGACTGGAAGCATAGGAGTATATCATAAAGCTAATGCTAACTTAATTCTGACTCCTGATGACTAACTGCTAGATAATATGATATACAATGTAAATAAGACATTTATTCATGCTGAATACATTACTGGTAGAAGCTACTGCTATCTAGGACACATTTAACATAAATCTGGCTATGCTAGCCAACAGTCTCCTCTGCTTCTAGTGTTTGTGCTAAGCTAGGTTAACCACTTTGATTAAAACAATGTTTTGCTTAATAAACTCTGAAAAATGACATAAGATGATTTTATACAACATGGGCCCACTGATCTTCAGACCCACCATATTGTCAGAGCAGCCCTCTTCTTTTATTCTTTAACCTTTTTAAGCCCTTTTCAGACCTAAATCCATTAAAGTGACCTGCCGTCACTTTTACATTCAAGTGGGTCTTTTTAGCTCATTCCCAGCTCCATATTTTCCAAACAGTATTCAACACGAGTCCCTAAAGGTTCAGCTAAGAGAAAAAGATGAGTACTCTGATGAGTACAGAGAATACTCTTGGCTCATGCACCACAGATTTGTGGCACTGATTTGCAACTGACTGCTTTCTTCAGAGAACAAAACATGGACACTTAACTGCCAAACAAGACCAGTTAATCTACATTTAAGTTTAGATTAATTCTGTCTAACAACTGTGCTTCTCGCTGCTGGGCCACACTTTCACCTTGAAACTTGCGGGGAAGTCACAAGGATTACCTTTACGCTACCTTTACAACATCATGATTAATATGAATATTCAACACCATTAGTCAGACCTGCAAAAACGTCAAGTTTATTTTTAAACTGTAACAGATAACATGTGTAATGTTAGCTTAAAAATAAAACTAAAAGCGATAGTACAAAAAATTTCATATCAAAATAAAGCCAGTCTAAATGTAAAGACAATTTTCCTGTGGCGTGGATACCGTTTCACCCTGAAATATCAGATTTAACATGTTAACTCTAGGCTGCTAACTGGATTTTTAACTTTTAACTACAAAGCAGATTTTCAAAAACTTTAGTAAATTTTAAAAGATGCTGATGTTACTAAACTCTCTTAAACATAAGGCTGAATGGACCTAGAAGATAATGCTGATACTAAGCTAAAAGGATGGCTTGACAGAACAGGAAGTTGGGAGGGAAGACTTTCCTTCAATTTGCTGACTTTTTTTTTTCTTCTACAAAATATCCCAAACATATTTTAATTTAATGTGTGGGATGAATCTGTTTCTGTATAAAAGTTGTCCTGATTGGTTGCCACACTGTAGACAGAAATGTTTCTGTGTAGCAATCTATTAACTGTGCTCATTCAGTGCCAACACTTCATTTTGCTCCCAGTGGTTACTTAAAAAAAAAAAAATCACCTGCGACCCAAACGACCTGTGCTGACGGCATCTGTTCGAGGTGGGTCCAACCTGCTGACACAGGTGTTACGACGGTAACACTAATGTGAGAGTGAAGATAAAAACTGCAGGTCTGAAAGGGGCTTAGTTCTCCTTTGATTTACTTCATCTCGCTCATTTTCTCACCATTTTTCTTCGACTGAGCAGCGACCGAATGTCCCGAACACCGAACTCACCACTGCAGCACCTCTCTCCTCCTGTTGTTACATTCCTCTGTTCAACACTAAATAACTTCTCCTGGAAACATCATGCAGCAATGAATGACTGCAGCTGAAGGAGACAGTCGAGCCATGAAATGTAGAAACAGATGATGATGATGATGATGGAGGATGAAGAGATCAGGCGGAGTTGAAGAAATGAAGACCCAACATCCCTAAGAGAGAGTAAAAAGAAATAAATATCTCAGGCTTTGAAGACAGAACACAAGTAAAAGGTGAAGAAGAGACTCACCTGCTGATTCATGCTGTCATCAGCAGACCTGTGGTCACTGCAGCAATGAAAACAGTCTCAGTATGAAACTGTGAACTTCACTCATCAGACGAGTTTACCCCCTTACACCCACACTCACCTTCCTGGGTGTCTGGTGGAAGTAGGGCATCCTGTCTGTTGGCGAGGACGAAGGCCAGTGTGGCCAAGATGGCATAATCAAGAACTCCCAGGATAGCCAGAATGTAGGCCCAGTGAACTGAGCAGTTACCTGGAGAGAAGCTGCCCACCTGGAGACAGATTCATGATTAAGGACATCAGTCTGATAAAACACCCAGAAGCAAAACGATCAAGCAGAATCCTCACCGAGTCTCCGCACAGAGCTTTCATCTCTGGACTCTCCCATGAGTCAGGAAACAGAAGACACGCCAACGCCAGACAGAAACCTGCAGAGACAAGGAAATGCTGAAAAGCTGACCTCTACAGGCAGAGAGAAGAACTACAGAAACACTGCCCTCTAAAATGAAAAAAACAGTGTCTGACCAAGCAGCAACCTCCAGCCTGGTAAATCAAGCCAAATGTAAAAATAGCCACGAGCTGCAGTTCTGCTCTCTTTTAGCTCCAGAAAAACCATCACGGCAGTGGCCAAAATGTTAATGTTGAGGATTCAATGACTCATCTACATGACTGACCTGCAGTCAGCTGCAGCCAGGCGCAGATCTTGTAAACCGTTGCGGCGCTGCAGAACCTGAAGAGACAGAGACAGAGCACGCTGGTCCACACCGCCCACAGAGACACCCCCACCAACACTGCCACCGACTGGAAGGATGGCAGCGGAGACAGACTGGACAGACCACCACGACAGTCTGGGACTGGCCAGTCTGACTCCATGCACACCTGACAACACACAGGAATACATGAGCACACCGGGACACACAGGTATACTGGGACATAACATGTCATACACGTCGTTATTTAAGTGATCAGGTTAGTTATTTGATAATCCATCTGTGTGCAATTCAACATGTGTACATAGAAATACAGAAGCCCCCAGAAGATCCAGCTGTGGATTGGACAGGCACCGTTTCTCACCTCAAACAGTCCCAGGGTGCCGCTGGGTGGCTCTGGTCCCACCTGCTGCGGGCGGAAGTCTGTGGTGCAGATCCAGGACGGCTGCACCAGGATAACCACCTGGATGATGGCAAAGCAGAGAGTGCAGACGGCCCAGAGGACGCCAACAGCCCGGGCGCTCCGCACAAACTCAGTCTGGTAGAGGCGGGAGAGGTCGGCAAGGCCGGGCGACACCGACATCGCTGAGAAAGAGACACGTTTGACCATAAAGAGAAAAATCTCTGTAAACTTTCTTAAAGAACCTGCCGAATCTTTTACTGGTCCTAATCCTTCCATAGAAGGTGCTTCGTGTTAGCTCTGCTACACTGAAACCTGGAATCAGGTATGAGGTGTTTACCGTGCCAGGACCTCTGCACGGTAGAAAGTGTAAAGTCTGTGTGAAGTTCAATTGCGCCAACGTGAGAAGACCTCTGAATCTGATTTATATTGAGAGGTGAAGACCCTACAATACATCCTAAAGACTGACAATCAAGCAGAGACCAATGTGAAGACAAAACTAATACAAACTGAACTACGTTAGACCTTCACTAACTTTAAAAGGCTCATAATCAGATTTTATTACAGCATCGTACTAGTTTCCTTTACCATAGGTTCAAAACATATCAGCAGATTAAGACATGTAATGGAAAATGCTCTATTAAAAAACCTGCATCCTTTCATAAATGATGGTCCAGTGTATCATTTGCTAAAGGAGGCAGGTGGGAGGAAGTCATAACAGCACCAGTCTTCCAACAAAGTCTTCCACTCCAGTCACTGTACCTGCACAACCTGAATGAGAGGTGGAGACAGGTGTAGTGGGAGGAGCTCTACCTGAGACTTCCAGCTGTGCGATTCAGGGAACAGCTGTGATTGGCACATGCAGGCACGTGGTCAGGTGCTGATTGCGGGAGCGCATGCATTTATGGGAAGCCAAAATCGTGTTCGAGATTTAAAATTCGATTAATCGTGTAGCCCTAGATGCACAGACGGAGCATCAGTGAATCACAGAGGCACAGGAGGAGTCTTAGGCAAGCTCTGCATCATCTCTCTGCAACAATGAGCACAGACAGCGACGCTCAGGAGAGCCTGCAGAAAAATCCTGCAAGGACCAAGTGGGGAAAAACCGGAGCCGACACCGAGAACTGAAAGAAAAGCTGCAAAATCAGAGCGACAGCCAATCAGCGGCCGATAAACATCAGATCACCTACAGACCAACGTCGCATCATCACCCCGTGATTTACCGAGCACAGAAACGCCACAAGCTGCAGCCGCGTTCATCCGGTAAAAACAGAAAAACGACATCAACCAACCTGCAGCGGGAGGAGCTCCACCTGTCTGTCCGTGCACCTGTCTGTCTGCGGGAGGAGCTCCACCTGTCTGTCTGCCGGATGAGAGGATGCTGCAGCAGCAGGGAGTGGGCGGGCTCCTCTACATCCCCGGATGTGGAGCTTCCGCTGTAAACAATAATCTCCTGATCAATAAGCGGACGGAGAAACACGAACAACACACGAGCCTCCACACTCCAGGCTCGGTCGTTTGCAATGAGCTGCGCCTCCTACAGGAGGACTGAGCAGCTGCAGGAGGACTGAACGTTCACTTTGATTCCTCTCGCACCAGTTTACAACAAGAGGGGGAAAACATGTGAGCAGCAAAGGGTTGAGCTTATTTTACCTTCTTCATGCATTTACACCAATGCATTACATTCTGTAAAGGTGCATGACTTAATGCAAACGTCATTCCTCTGACTGTTTACCACTGAGCATGCTCATACACTGTACTTAAAAGATGTACGCAGCAATAACATCCCCGATTTGACTCTAGTCGTGTTAAAGAACCGGAAGTGACCATATCTGAATGAGAGGGAGGAGAGGGCACGTTTAGCAATCTGCCATGAATGCATCTCACACGTCTGCTAATGTGAAATAAAATACAGGGATGTCATCTCACCCATATAGACTTCTTGGATGGTCTCTGCCTCACAGCAAAAGATGTCATTTGACAGATAAATTGCTTCAAACGGGGAGGAGAGGTCCAACTCACTGACTTCATTTAGCAGAGGTGAGGTCTGGCATAAAGGTGAGTCAAAGCAGCCACGCCCCTAACTGTAGGGCTTAATGAAAGTCAAGGTTTTTTTTTTCAATCCTCCATATTTTTATTATGTTTAAACTTATTATTTACTTACTTATTTATTTATTATTTATTATGAGTGGCTTTGCATGATTCACAGGCCACAATAATCCTTATTTATCTGATACTGGGCCTGGTGGAGAGCTTCAGTTCATCCTCTCCCTGAACAACAGCCTGTCTTTTGATTGGCTGCCCCTTTTGAACAGAAGGTTTGAATAGGAGGTGGGTGGGGCTACTTAAGTGACCATATTAGTCACCTCCATGTGCTTTATAGTGAAAGGCAACATTAGAGGGAGAACCCTGATGATCAGACGATTATGTGAACAAGAAGTTGAGATGGAAGAACTGATTTTGAACAGTCAGAGAACCTCCATCCGAACCAGGCTCCGGGAGGGGCAGGCATCGGCTGCGAGAGTTGGGGGTGAGGGGAAAGAGAAGAGAGCAGAGCGAAACGGGACGGAAGACAAATTACAGGAGAGAGAAAAAGGGACAACATGCTGTAATAGTGTGTATAAACAGCTCATAGCAGTGTAGCTACTCTCTAACTATGAGCTTTGTAGAAAGGAAAGTTTTAAGCCTAATCTTAAAAGTAGAGAGGGAAGCTGGAAAACTGGGAGCTGGTTCCACAGAAGAGGAGCCTGAAAGCTGGAGGCTCTGCCTTTAGGAACCACAAGCAAGCCTGCAGTCTGAGAGCGAAGTGCTCTGGTAGCATAATAAGATACTAAAAGATCTTTATGATATAACAGCACCTGATTATCCAAGACCTTGAGGGAAAGGATTTTAAATTAAATTCTGGATTTAACAGAGAGCCAATATAGGAGAAACATTCTCAGTACTCTCACTGCAGATCTGGATTAACTGAAGGCTTTTTGGTGAGTTTTCAGAGCGACCTGCTAACCTGATATTGACATACTACAGAGCCAAGTAGAAAACCCCCCCCCCAGAGTTATAGCAGTCTGGAGTCTGACCTCATTTCTTACCTCATTTCTCATTTAGTACCATATCACCCTATTAGAGCACTTCGCTCTCGCACTGCAGGCTTACTTGCTGTTCCTAGAGTATTTAAAAGTAGAATGGGAGGCAGAGCCTTCAGTTTTCAGGCCCCTCTTCTGTGGAACCAGCTTCCAGTTTGAATTCAGGAGACAGACACTATCTCTACTTTTAAGATCAGGCTTCAAACTTTCCTTTTTGCTAAAGCATATATTTAGGGCTGGACCAGGTGAGCCCGAATCCTCCCTTAGTTATGCTGCAATAGACGTAGGCTGCCGGGGGATTCCCATGATGCATTGAGTTTTTCTTTTCCAGTCACCTTTCTCACTCACTATGTGTTAATAGACCTCTCTGCATT